>JAFVLL020009170.1:0-22228 GCA_021397915.2 Tor tambroides
TTTATTCTCTAACTGCTACTTTTTCTTTAAAAACTAACACTAGCTTTCTTTTTTCTATTCTATCTACTTGTTTTCCTTGAGAAAAAAAAAAAAAATTAACCTTGCTATGTGTACTGCGTTAGGCTAACCGAGACTTGTCATATGCTTGCATGTTGTTGCTCTTTTGTTGATTTTGATTGCTTCTATTGTCCTCTTTTGTAAGTCGCTTTGGATAAAAGCGTCTGCTAAATAACTAAATGTAAATGTAAATGTAAAGGATGCATTGAATTAATAAAAATGACAGTAAAGACATTGATAATATAACAAAAGATTTCTGTTTCAAATATGTGTTTTTCTAGTAATATTTGAACTTTCCTGTCATCATTCAAAGAATCATGGAAAAAATATTAGGCAACACAAATATTTTCAACATTGATAAGAACATTTTTTTCTGTATATTAGAATTATTTCTGAAGGATCATGTGACACTGAAGACTGCAGTAATGGTGCTGAAAAGTCAGCTTTGCCATCACAGGAATAAATTATATTTTAAAGTAAATTTAAATATTAAACATCTATATTAATTTGTAAAAATATTTTACAGTATTATTGATTTGACTGCTATAAATATATAAATAAAAAATATAAATACCATGAATATGTCTAATAGCTTTGTAGGGTAATACATTCAGCCAGTCATTATTACAAAATAAACCTCTTCAGGGTGACAGAACCCCAACATGAAGCCAGTCATTTAGTAATTACTTGTTTGCAATTTAATAAATAAATGTTAAAATCATGGCAGTAAAATAATAATAATTAGAAGAAGTAGTAAAAGATTTTTATTTATTTACTTTGAGAAGAAAGAGAGCATGAAGTAATACAAGAGCCATGAAACTAGAACAGATCTGTAAGAAATTGTTTGCAGAAGACACACGATAGTTTAATACCATTTAGGGCTCATACAAATATATTTAATCACCAAATGCAGCAGCTGAAATATTCCCGAGAGTCATTGTAATAGAACAACATTTCATCAGGGTCTCTGTGAAGGCTCTTAAGGTTTCCCATATTAGATAAATACTTGATCTTCATTTTGGTCAAAATTATGAAGAAATACAGAACATTGACAAGCTTTATAGTGCAATTGTATGCAGTTACTATGGCCTAAAATTACCAAAATCAATCAAATCAAAACATTATTGCACTACAATTTGATCCAAAATATTTTGAAGAACGTTGGCTTTCGTTGCATGGATAAAAAAAAAAAAAGCACATGAAATAGTCCCACCCTCAGTCGACACTCACACAACACTTTCATGTTCATCTGTGTTTGTTCACTGCACTGATAAGGAGCTTCATGCAGAAGCAGTCCCCTCAAAACTCCACAGAAAGCTCTGGAGATCTCCTCAGAACTGGAACACCTGTCATTCACAAAGCTCTACACATCCCCAGCCCCACTGTCAACGACTCTCCTGTTCTCTCTGACAAAATCCCATTAAACTGTCACTTACGACTCCTGCTGAGCTTCAGCTATATGTTTCCCTTCTTAAAAACGAGTGGCAGTGTTGTCTCTAAAGTGTAGAGCCAGGCAGTCCACATCCTCCTATGCCTTTTCCCTTGAGCCAATAGCTCTCTAGCCCCATTTACACCAGTTTGTCACTGGTCCATGCTGACATAAAATGATTTTCGTGTTGCTAAAAGTAAACTTTCTGGAGCGAAAATGGTTTTATTTACAGTGGCATGCGAAAGTTTGAGAACCCCTTGCAGAATCTGTGAAAATGTGAATAATTTTAACAAAATAAGAGAGATCATACAAAATGCATGTTATTTTTTATTTAGTACTGTCCTGAGTAAGATATTTTACATAAAAGATGTTTACATATAGTCCACAAGACAAAAAATAGCTGAAATTATTAAAATAACCCCCTTCAAACGTTTGGGAACCCTTGGTTCTTAATACTGTGTGGTTACCTGGATGATCCACGACTGTTTTTTTTTGTTTTGTTTTGTGATGGTTGTTCATGAGTCCCTTGTTTGTTCTGAACAGTTAAACTGAGCACTGTTCTTCTGAAAAATCCTCAGTGTCCTGCAGATTCTTCCAGCATCTTTTGCATATTTGAACCCTTTCCAGCAGTGACTGTATGATTTTGAGGTCCATCTTTTCACACTGAGGACAATTGAGAGACTCAAACACAACTATTAAAAAAGGTTCAAACATTCACTGATGCTCCTTAAGGAAATACGATGCATTAAGAGCCGGGGGGATGAAAACTTTTTTAAATTTGAAGATCAAGGTGTCAGGGATCCTTCACAGTCACCTCAGTAACCGGCCACAGTAATCACCAGATCTCTATCACCTGTCGTCTGATCACCCGCACCTGCAGCCACTAATCATCACTCCTACAAATACACGCTTCCCACAGACTCTCACCGTCCGGTCTACCGTTCACTACCCCGAACAGTCACCAGACCCTGTCACACTTACCTGTGTTTACTTACCTTTCAGACCTCCTGCGATCCTCCCGTGATACTCCTTCGATGTTCCCCGTTTGTTCCTGGTTCCCGCACTCCTCCAATCCTTCAAAGAGACACTCACTTCAGTTAACAGCTAAGACTCATTTGAACTATTCCAAGCTTCAAGATACTCACCAGCCTTTCTCTCCACACGATCAGCACTACCTGTCAATAAACCATCCTGTTGTTTTCACTTACCTGTTGTTCCCGACTCTGTTTGTGACACAAGGTAAATTGTACTTAATTTGTCTTCCGGGAAACATGCAAGTATCTTCTGTTGCTTCTGAAGGGCAGTACTAATGGGAAAAAAAATGATATTTCAACAAAATAATAAAAATTTGGACATTTTCATCCTGTTCAAAAGTTTTCACCCCCCAGCTATTAATGCATCGCGTTTCCTTCTGGAGCATCAGTGAATGTTTGAACCTTTTTTAATAGTTGTGTTTGAGTCCCTCAATTGTCCTCAGTGTGAAAAGATGGATCTCAAAATCATACAGTCACTGCTGGAAAGGGTTCAAATATGCAAAAGATGCTGGAAAACTGAAGAATCTGCAGGACATGGAGGATTTTTCTGAAGAACAGTGCTCAGTTTAACTGTTCAGACCAAACAAGTGACTCATGAACAACCATCACAAAACAAAAAAACAGTCGTAGGTCATCCAGGTAACCACATACAGTAGAACCAAGGGTTCACAAACTTTTGAAGGGGATTATTTTAATAATTTCAGCTATTTTTTGTCTTGTGGACTATATGTAAACATCGTTTATATAAAATATCTTACTCAGGACAGTATTAAATAAAAAATAACATGCATTTTGTATAATCTCTCTTATTTTGTTTAAATTATTCACATTTTCACAGATTCTGCAAGGGGTTCCCAAACTTTAGCATGCCACTGTAAATTGCACCAGCACACAGTCCATGCTAGTTATGTTGCCAGAAGTCACCAAATCTCACTGAAAATGAAAGAGTTCAGGTTGCTCCAAGTTGCTGTAGGTGTGAACGATACAGGAACACAAGCCATCTTGTCCCAGAACTGAAAAGTACTTTGATGAATAGATTCGGTGCCAGTGAGATGTATTATGAAAGCATGATGTTCTGAAAGTTGTCCTCCACCGCAGTGTTCAGTTCAGTGATGATCTGGCTGGTCTTTAGTAATGTCATTTGCCGAAGATAAAAGCATTCCCTTAAACTCACTTTATCTTGGAAGCTAGAGCCAAGAATCACAAAGTGCTCCTTTGAGCTCTGTCTTGTAAGACTATTTCGTACACTCCATTGCACACTAAGGATAATTTAATAACTGCACATACTGTTGCAAGTAGTACATGTATTATTGTACAGTGAACACACTAAACATTAAAACTTTTATATATATGTATATACAGTGCCTTGCGAAAGTATTCAAACCCCTTCATTTTTTTTCACGTTTTATGTTGCAGCTTTTTGTTAAACTGCATTAAATGACTTTTTTTCCACATCAATCCATACACCATAATGGCAAAAAAAATCACTGTAAAATCTAACAAATGTGCTAACTTAATTCTTTTTGTTGACTTTACTTAAAGTGTTATTGTTTGTTCACCTTACTGATGTAACTCTATTAAATCATACTATTTGTGCTAAAAGTATTAGTTACTCAAATATCCCCAGTTAAGGTTACATGGTTTGTTTGAGTGCTGTGCAAACCATGTGACCACTGACGTCATCAAGGTTTGGATTGAGAAGTTTCTGATCAACGGCCATCTTGCTTTGTGGAAGACCTCGACTGATAAACAATAAAACTGGTGAGTATTTATACAGAAGTTTGAGCTTAATGTTAAGGAACCTGATAATATGATATTAAAGTCGAAGTTAACTAATTAATGCATGTGTTTTGTCGAATATAAAGTGTCAATTGTTATACATTTTGTTATATCGTCTATGTCGCGCCACGTAAATATATCCGCGTAACGTTAGCTTTCAGTGTTTGAGTTAATGACACGTTAGAGTGATGATGCACGGATGAATGGGAGAATAAAGAAGGGGTCGTGCTTGATTGATACTTTAAAAATGCAGTACGACAGAAAGAAAACTGAGCTCGTGCGATTGATCTCAGTACGATGCGCGCGCTGATGCCTGTCAGCATTCAAGTACAGAAATGTGTTCCGTTTTACGGCGTTTGAATGTTCAGATAAACACACAGATATGTAAAGTACCAGTCTTGCTGAGTATTCACATAAACACAGTCGGTTACGTCCAACATGAACGTAAACAATTAGGAGTAAAACAGATGTGGATCAATATATTGGATTCATGCATCTTAAAGTGACAGCCCTTACGAAAATTAACCATGGTTTTATTATAGTAAAAGTGTAGTAACCATGGTTTTGGCATATTGACTACCATTTGTATAACCACAGTTTTATGACAAATACCATGGTTAAACTATGGTTAGTGTAGCAACACCATGGTTATAATTTGTGTTTACCATGGTTTAACTATAGTAACGTGGTTTTTTTGGTCTCATTTGTAGTAAAACCATGGTTAATTTATGGAGTAAGGGGGTAGCCTAAATAAACCTAAACAATTTTATTGTTTTGTTTACTTATCTATGCTTTTGTTTTCCTTCAGTCCAATTAGTAATGGCTATCCTTGTGTTTTTTTAGGAAAGAGATTTTTGTGACAACTTTGCACAACAGTTTGGAGATGCTGTCGCATCACAACAGTAAGTACTTGTCTTTTATATAGGTATATATTTATGGTCAATTAGGTTTTATCTGCTGTTGTTCATGAATTAACTGAGTTGTTTATATCTGCACTATCATATTACAGACCCATGCCTGCTGGATTAATATGCAATTGGGGAGATACAAATGGTGATTCCAAAGCAATACATGCATATATGAGGTTAGTTTCTTTAATATTAAAAAAGTGCATGAGTGAAAATTATGCTAAAGATGTTGGTCATTTATGTGTTTTGTTGTTGTTGTTGTTCTATAACTAATCACAGTTTTTTTTTTCTTCTCAAAATCTCTTAATCCTGACAACTTGAAGAAGGTATATGACTTTGTTTGGCAGAAAAGGATGTTTTAAAGGGATACTCTTTCCAAAAGTTAAAATTATCTGATCATTTATTCACTCTCATATTGTCCCAGATGTATATGACATTTTCTTCAGATGAACACAAACAAGAAATATGATCCCATCTCTGTGAGTCCATATAATGCAAGAGAATGGGACTCTCAAAGTTAATGCTTCAAAAATGAGAGAGATGTTGTGAAGACGTCTTTAGTTATTCCTCCACTGGACTCATATAAATAACCGTCACAATTACTGTGTGTGGTTTTTTTAAGCATCAAATATGGACTCAGAGAGATTATTTTCCTAAAAATCTTTGCTTGTATTTATCAGAAGAAAGTAAGTAATATACATCGAGGTTAGCATGAGGGTGATGTAAATGATGAGAGAATTTTAATTTTTAGGTGGACTATGCTATTAAATTAAATGGATTGTCAGCAAATTAAGAACAATAAATAGGACATTCTTTACACATACAGAATAACATGGAATCTGATTTTATGTACTCTTCCCTCTTCCCTCTATTAAAAATTACCATGCTGATTCACTTGTTATCTGCATTTTGAAAAATAAATGTTTTGAAATGTGAATGGAGAGCTGTGTGTGTGTGTGTGTGTGTGTGTTTTTAACTACTGTAGGTGTAGTTATTATTAATGTTCCTCAGATCACAGATTCAATTAAGTTAACTAAACTTAAATGGCTTAAGTAAATAGGACTTAAAATAAGTAAGGAATACTTTTAATATATTAGTAAATAAGACTTAAATTACACTTAATTCAATTAAGTTAACATTACTTAATTGAATTAAGGCAATGAGTTTGCACAATTTAATTAAGTAAACTTAACAAATTACTTTGAACTGTCACAACTTTGTAAATTTATTAAAAAAAAAAATCTGAAATAAGTATGTTGCCTAAGTATTCAGACTCTTAACTCAGTATTTAGCTGAAGCACTTTTATAGCCTCAAATCTTTTTTGTTTGATGCGACAAGCTTTGCTCATCAGCATTTGGCAGTTATCTGCCATTCTTCACCTCACCTGTTCACCTCTCAAGCTCTGTTGGGTTGGATGGGGCCAGATGCACATTTTCAGGTTTCTCCAGAAATATTTGATTGGGTTCAAGGCCAGGCTGTGCCTGGGCCACTCAAGGACATTCACAGAGTTGTCTATAAGCCTCTCTTGCTGTGTGTTTAGGGTCATTGTCCTGTTGGAAGGTGAGCCTTCTCCCCAGTCTGAGGTTCTGAATGCTCTGGACTGGGTTTTCATTAAGACTATCTCTATATTTTGGTGCATTGAGCTTGTCTTCTACTCTGATGAGTCCCTCAGTCCCTGCTGCTGAAAAACAGCCCCACAGCATGAGGCTGCTACCAGCACACTTTACTTTTGGGATTGTACTCTTCAGAGGATGAGCAGTGACTGGTTTCCTTCAAACATGATGCTTAGAATTGAGGTTCATCAGACCAGAGAATCTTGTTTCTCAGAGTCTGAGGGTCCTTTAGGTGCTTTTTTGCAAATTCCAAGTGGGGTTTTGTGTGTCTTCACTGAGGAGAAGATTGAATCTGACCACACTGACATAAAGCCCAGATCGGTGGAGTGTTGCAGTGATGTTTGTCCTTCTGTAGGTTTCTCCCATCTGCATATATGATCATGAAGCTCAACTAGAGTGACCATCAGCATCTTGGTCACCAATATAGACAAGGCCCTTCTCCATCAGTTGCTCAGTTTGGCCAGGAGGCCAGCTCTAGGAAGAGTCCTAGTTGTTTCAAATGTCTTCTATTATGGATAATGAAGGCTACATGATTCTGTGAACTTTCAATGCAGCAGAATTATTTCTGAACACTTCCCCTGATGTGTGGCTTGACCTGTTTCTGAGCTCTACAGGCAGTTCTTTTGACCTCAGGGCTTGGTTTTTGCTCTGATATGCATTTTCAGCTGTTAGACCTTTTATTAAGATGTGTGTGCCGTTCCAAATCATACCCATTCAATTGAATTTGCCACAGTTAACTACTCAAAGTGTGAAAGTAACATCTACAAGCAATATGAATGCTCCTGAGCTAAATTTCAACTGTCCCAGGTAAGGGTTTGAATACTTATGCAATGGAATCATTTATGATTTTTTTATGTATAATAAATTTGCAAAGATGTTAAAAACCTGTTATTTGCTTTGTCATTATTGTGTGTGGAGTGTAGATTGTTGTGGGAAAAAAAGTAATTTAAAGCGGTGTAATGTAAGGCTGCAACATAACAAAACGTAAAACAAATAAAAGGGGTTTGAATACTTCTGCAAGGCACTGTATATGTGTGTATATATATATATATATATATTAAAATAGGTTATTACAGTAAAATAAATATAATATATTATTGGTTCTATCTATCTATTTTTTTTTTTTTTACGGTGCAGGCTGTACTTTATACACAGTGTTTTTATCGCACACTGTCGTTCATCTGTCATTTATCAGTATGTATACCTTTTCATTGTCTGTTGAAAAAATTTAATCACCTCATTTAAGTGAAAACTTTGCTTTATGCATATTAGAAGTAACATATAGTAAGAGTAATAATCAACAAAAAAAATCATAGACTAGGTTTATATATTAAGAATTAAAGGCAGTTTTTATGCTTTTGTTATGTAAGGTTTTCACAATATTATGAACATTTCATTGTGTTATTAATGAAATAGTTATTAGTGATGAAGTATTATTTGTGTTTTATACTGTAGGTCGTCTAAAACAAGCATTACAGATATATAGAGAGATCCTGATCTCTGAGTACAAGGAGCATATACAAGTTTTTACACATGAACAATTTTGGTGGGACTGTTCTGGATGAGATTTCTGTTGTTTTGTCGCGTCGCTCTTGGTGTGAATAGGTCTTTTAACCTCAACTATGCAAGACAAAATCATTGGGAAAGACACATGCTTGTGTTTAGCCACACAAATGAATGTTTAGCAGTGCCAGGCCTGTGTTTCTCTGCAATTTCAAGTCATGACTCAAAGTGTCCATTGACCCTCACAGCTGAAGATTAAACTGCTTCTTCTGAAATTAGAGATCTTTCAATTGAAGCAGTCAGCAGATAGAGGAAGTCCATCTGCTTGAAAGCCTGGACTTGTGCTTCAGTGCTTAAATTTGGAGAAGACCATTAAAGGCATTTAGATCACAGACTCAAGTCCTGCTGGAGAAAATTGCAGCCGTGTCTTTTATGTGTCGCACTCATTTAGATCAGATTAAAGCTTTGAGCTTTCGGCTCTTCTCTGATGTGGCTGTGTTTGCTTTCAGTCAGTCAGTCAGTCAGGTGATGATATAACAGTTCTGCTGCTTTTGTGGTTTTCATGGGTGAAAACAACTGTCACAGGAGTTTTTTTTTTTTTTCTTTCCTTTTTCTTTTTTGTCTTTAAGCCGTCGCTATTGAACATTGTTTGAAGTTTTACTGCTTTTGTGTACAATCATTATGTCTATATATTACATTTGAAACAAAAAGGCGTTTTTTTTTAAGGAATTGGACATGCTTCTTCAAGCCATAAAGTTTGATGTTTTCTGCTTTTCAGATACTTTCTCTTTATTTCTGCTTTTGTATGAACATTTCAGATGACTGATGTAAAATGAAATGTGAAAATGAAGATGCTAAATTGGATGACTGTAACAAAATCAAATCAAAGGTATTTTCTTTGAAAAAAAATGCCCGTTTTAGGGCAGTTAAGACTTTTTTGCATTATTTTCATGACAATGAGCACATTATCCCCATATTCTCAGTAGCCTATTGTAAACAAACAAACAAAAAAAACTTACTTTGCTGTAACTTGGGGGAAAAATTGTAAAGTACATCTATAAATGTTCATCAAGGCTGATAATTGTTCTTTTGAATTTAAATTATGAGGATTAAAAAAAAACCTTCAAACAAGGTGATTTTCTACACTCTCAGAAATAAAGGCAGTACCTTATCAAAAGGTACACCTTTGTACATAAAGGAAAATTAGTTTGTGAAATATCATTTATGGTTGTGAAAGTAATGGCACTGAGTGTTTTAGACCATTCCATGTTTGTCCACCTGATGGCGATCTTAACTTTGGCTCCTCAAGCATATGTGAGTTTAGAGTGGCGGTGAATGTTCAGACATGCGTTTGTTGTGCTTGGATCGTGTGTAACAGATCTGAGAGCAGTGAGACATGCTGATGCGCACTTAGTGCTGCAACAAGTTTTTTTTTTTTTTAATGCTATTATTTATACAGTATAGCCCTTTATACAAAACAGATTATGTCAAAGCAGCTTTACAGTGATAAACAGGAAAATGGTGTTTCAATAATGCAAACAAAATTCAAAAATTGCTGTAAAGCAGCTCTATAAAGCAGAAAATAGTAAACAGTCCATTCTTCAGTTAAAGTCAGTTAATTGTTGATTCAGTTCAACAATAATATAAAAATATTAAGTGTCCCCAACTAAGCAAGCCCAAAGTCAACCAATTGTTGTCCCACCAAGTCAAACACAACTAATAAGCAACTAATAGATGTAACCGTAAAATAAAGTGTTACCAATATTTTTTTAGGCAGCTGAGAACCTAAAAATATGAATGTATCGTATTTGTGCCCCCCCCCACTAGTATGTATAAAACACACTAGCAGCATACAAATAATTACTGAAAACACCTAAGAAACCTATATCACTGTCCTGGCAGCCAGCTACAACACCAGTGTCTTAATATGTGGTCACATTTACCATTGTTTTGCAAATATCCATAGTAATTTCAATAGGAGGTGGCGCGATCTAGAATTTTGCATGAGGGCAAAAGATTTTCCCATGCAGTTTTTGCATCGCATTCATTGGGTCTTGTGAATTTACCACGCTGACCAACAAACAGCTGCTTGATTTGAAAGTGATTTCTGTATGAGCTGTGCTTTACATATCGCTACACTACTGACATTAAACTATAGGCCTTTTTTACCTACATTTTCTTATGTGACCACACCTTTACTGACCACCCAGAACTCGCTAGCAACAGCAATGCTTCTGCAGCTAATCAGAACATACGCGTAGCTTACTAGCAACACCATGGCAGCCACTCAGAATGCCCTAACAATGCATAGCAACACCCTTGCGGCCACTGAGATGTTGTTCGGATCATTTAAAGGCCTAGTTGCCGTAGTTTCCTCATGTGAACCTTCCCATTTGTCTGTCTGGGTTTTTTGTGTTCACCGGAAACATTAGCCAGAGTCTCCAACCATTGCCAAATGCGACAGTGGCAGCAGCGATGGGCATAAGAGACTTCAGATGTGTTCCTGAGTCCAAGGTTTGAGTCAAGTACGCATGAATGCTTTGGCCTTGTGTTTTTAAGTGGTGTGGATGAGGACGTGTCCCTGAGACCGAGGCTGTTCTGAGCAGCTGCAGGTCAGGACACGGGGGCTTTAATCAGGCCGCGGGGCAGCAGCACCTCCACGATCTGCCCCCACAGCTCTTTGATCCCACACTCTCATCTGATTCAATTATCTCCATCCACCTGTTAACGGCCAGGCGCCAATAACAATGGCTGGCCCTCGTCTGACAGCTCAAAGGGAAGGTAGACTGTGTGTGTGTGTAGTATGCAAGCAGTCCAGCAGATTTAGCTGCTGTGCCCTTTTAGATCTGTTCTTTGATGTAGTGTGCAAACATAGAGCCATATATATGTGTATATATATTGTTTCTTTTTAGCCCCCATCTGGTTGGCATGTGGCACTACAGCTCATGCCAATGGTTGCATCCCAGTTTGCATTCGTACTGTATAATATGAGCCTTGTTCAGACTGTCAGCCCAAATCCGATTTTGTGCATATCTGAATGGAATCTGATTTGAATAACTGACTGTCCACACTGTTCATATCCGATTTGTGTCAAAAAACGTTCTTTTGTTTAACGGAATGTGCATTGGTTTCTATGGCAATGCCGTTGCGTTATGTCTGTGCTAAAAACAACAATAACAGCAATACAGGTTGCAATACAGATTTTATCTAATGACATGACAACATGTTGCAGTCACACTAGATTATATTTCGTCATATGAGGCAGCGGCAGAAACACAGGAAGCTGGAATGTGCGACTTTATTCTGTGCTGCTGTCTCCGCTGGTTATAAAACTCAAAGACGTACATAGACTGCTATATACTGCTATATTTTTCCGCTTGACTTGCACTTCGCAACAACACAAACTTGTTTCTGCAAAGATGTTCAGCATGTTTTCTACAAAAACGTCTGATGTGTTTACATTTTATGTGGTGTGAGAACATGAAAACGCTATGCTAAATCTGACCTGACCAGTCAGACCGAAATGGATTCCAAACCACATATGAATGTAGCTCGAAACAGCTTTGCAAAAATTGGATTTCATGTAGATCGTTGCCGTTCAGACTAACTAAATATGATCAGATTTCAATCAGATTTGCACAAAAATCAGATTTGGGTCTGACAGTCTAAACGAGGTTTAGGATGACTGCATGTCAAATTGCGGTATGTTGAAGATAGTATGTCAGATGACTAGAGGATGTAGTGTTTCTTTAAGGCAGCGTTCTACTAGCCAATTTTTCAACTAATTTCCAGTCGTAAGGTTCACATGGGGCGTTGGTGTCAAGCATGGTGCTGACGTGACCGTCATAGTCACAACAGCCAATCCCATTACTTTTCTGGTGTTGCATGAACATGATTCGTTAGCATCTGCACTAGGGTATTTGCATAAGGCGATCTGATTGGATGATGCCTTTGTTAGTGCTTGAAAAGTTGAAAATTTTTCAACTTCTGCCGTGAGCAACGCCAGTGGCGCGATGCAACGGATCCACAATTCAGTTTGACAGTGCATGACATCACCCATTCAAAGTAATTCAGAAGCATTAACGCCGACGCCCCATGTGAATGCACCATTATATAGTTGTTACAAGCTGCTGTCTTGCTAACAGGAATGCTAATAAGCAACTATTTAATACTGAGAATTGGTCACTATACTAAAGTGTTACTGTTTTTGTTGACTGAAACATAACTTCCAGCATGCTACAGCCAGACTCTATGGCCTTGGCCAGTGTTGTGCATTATTCAGAATTGATTTTAGTTTTAAATATTTTACAGTTCAATTCATGAAATTAAATTAAGATGAAACAGAGTGAAGAATTTGACTTGAATTTAAAGTACAAATAAAATTCATAGAAATTCATATAACTGCAGTAAGTGTTATTTTTAGCATAATGATATTGTTGTCAAGGTGGCATAATAGCTGTGTTTGAAAGTTTCCAGATACACAGATAAATGATTTAATTTATATTTGATTAGTATATATTTAATCATACTTCATACTTGCCGTGCAACTTTTCATTTTGTGGAAGAACATTGCATTTCCCTGAATGCCATTACCTGTGATAAATTCCTTTAAATTGCAGTTTAGCAATTCCTCTTATTGTCTATTCAATCCAGTGTCTTCTGGCCAATTCAGTTTAAATCGGTGACTTGTAAATTGAGAGTTATATTTTTTATTTATCTGTGTGGTTTTTTTTTTGTGTGTGTTTTTTTTTTGGGTCATTTTATTTCAAGGTCCAATTCTCGCTATTAACAAACCATTAACTGTGACTTTTGCCTCAATAAACTCCTAATTTGCTGCTTATCAATAGTTATTAAGGTAGTTGTTAAGTTTAGGTTTTGGGTAGGATTAGGGATGTAGAATATGGTCATGCAGAATATGTGCTTTATAAGCACTAATAAACAGCCAATATGTTAATAACAGGAATGCTAATAATAGTAAGGTACTAATAACTAGGGGTGACCCCGAATAGTTGAAGATTTGATGCTTCGATAGGAGGAGCCTGATTCGACTTCCAATCTCACAGTCGAATATTCGCGGGGTATATTATCATGCCATTTTGGCTATATGGGGGTGCTCAATGTCTGATTTCACATAGGACTACTGGTTTTCTCCCAAGAAGTTAATATACAGCCTATTAAGATAATGCTGTAAATAAGAATCTGAAAAGAAAGAAGCTTTAACCTGTTAACCCGCACCAGGACGATCTCGCACCGAACGCTCTTTGTTTGCACATGTCATTGTTTTGGAATAGATTAAATGAAACGGGACAAAGTTAATCTTGACAAACTATCATTCTGAAGGTCTAAGCCTCAAGCATCGACGATAGATCGCTGTTTTTCGATTGAAAGCTTATAAGGAATGTATTTGCTAAATTTGTGTAAGCAGTACACATCAAAACATCCATAATAAAAAAGCAGTACGTACCATCATTGTAATAACGAGTCACAACAAATGCCTCGTTTGTAATCGGTTTTATTTTTTTTGTGTCGTCGCGGCAGGACACGGCATCACAATACGGTGAGGGGCGTAACATTTCCGTCTCACGCTTGAGGTATTCGGCCAATCACAACGCACGGGATAGCTGGCCAATCAGAGAACGCCTCGCTTCTCAGAACGATGAGCTTTGTAAAAATCAAAGCGTTTCAGAAAGGCGGGGCTTAGAGGAGCAACAATAATGTACAGTATGTGGAAAATAATGTGTTTTTTGAACTTTAAACCACATAAACACATTGCATTACACCAAATGCACAAAATAATGTTCTTTTTTAGCAACATCATATGACCCCTTTAACGTTATGTTGTATAAATAACGAAGGGTATTCTATATGAGATAAATAATGAGTTAAATCCCATTGATTTAAAACCTGCTCTCAAATGCTTCATTCAGCTGGTCATCTTCAGCGCGCGCAGCTCAAAACAGAAATGCAGATGAACTACTATCATATATAGGCTGCATAACGTTATAATGAGAGCACTAATGTAAAAAATGTTGTGAATTCTTAGGGTTTCGCTGACAGTTAATGTCTTTTAATCAAAACATAAAACATTTTTTTTGTATCTGCGAGGCGTCCGCTACACGTTTTCCCTGTGTGTTAACGTCAGTAATTATGACTGTCGAATGACTGACTTGACTCTTGGTAATGTGTTTTGCCCCCCGCCCCCAAACATATGATTCTACTATCAGTCGACTATTGGCAAGATTCGAAAATTCCGATTCGACTGTGTAAATCCTTAGTCGGGGACAGCCCTACTAATAACCGGCCAATATGTTAATAATAGGCATGCTAATAAGCAACTAATTAATAGTAAGAATTGGTCCCTAAGCTAAAGTGTTACATTTTTTTATGTAAATCTCATTATTTCTCTACTGAATATATTCCATATGAGCTCTGAAGGGATATTCCATTGAGCTCTGAAAGGATAAACATACAATCATATATGTTCATGGGATGGAAGGGTGAATTGCATCATAATTCAGTTCATTACAGATTTTTGTATGGTGCTCCTGTTCTAACTTCAGTTAGTGTCGTGTGAGAGGAAATGTGCTGAAAAAGTAATAATGAATTTTAAGGTTACCACCTGGTATGGCAATGCTTGTGTGCACATAGCATCTGTACACTTCAAGATTTTGAATCATTAGTGTGTCAGTAATGCTGTATTATTTTATTGCACACTAAAAAGTATGCACTTTCTTGTCCACAGTCATGTGGATATACTTTAGTAAATATTTAGATACAAGCATCATTGCTTTAAGCATAAATAATGTGATTGACAGCAAAATAAAAACACTGCAGTGCTTTTAAAACTGCTTTCTGATGTGTATTTTAGGCTAGAGCTTAATAGTAAGTCCAAACGAAACCACAGAAAAAAGAGGGTGTATGTGTCCCCAAATACTTGTCAAGACTTTCATATAGTCGTCACATCCTCCCTCTCTTCATCATTTGACTAACGGGGGATTAGTTTAATTAGTTGAGATTTGCGTTAAGCATTCATAATTAGCTCGAGAACACATTCTTAATTTGCCCATGAAACAAATGTGTCATGGCTGTCGAAATCAGCGACATCTAGTCAGACGAGTTTCGGCTTTTGAAGTTGTCGTTGGTGGCCTCAGCGTAGCTGATCAAACTGGAATTATCTTGGCAAAGAAAGAGATCATAAATGTCAGTGAACTGGAAACGATACACTGTATAATAAATGCCCCCAACTGGCATTAGTGTGTGTCAAGTCTGCTGGGAACTTCAAGTACTAGGAACCATGGACCATATGTGGTTTAGATGTGTTAAAGATGATGCAATTTTTCCATCATGTATGTAAGAGAACTTTTTTTATGCTTCCTTGTATGCCTAAGAATGTGCTAATGGAGACCCAGGCAACAAGGAAAAGACTGATGCATCTAGATTGTGCTTGGTACTTGTATGATCTAGGGAATTACCATTGATACAAGTTAACTTCAATGATTTGAATCTTTTCCCTTCCACAGGAAGAGGAATTTGTTCAACGATAAGTCACCAACTAGACCCCTGTCCTCAAGTCCCGTCAAACGCGATATCAAGGATGATGTCAAGATGGTAAGGACTTAAACCTGTCATGAATTCAACTTATCCAAGATAACTTATCCACTTAACCACTTTCTTTAATACAACATTGAAACCTTAACACAAAGTCTGCACAAGTTCTTATAGCTTTGGGTTATAACTAGTAATGTTCCCGTGTGTCCCACTTTTTATCTGCAGGGTTTCCGCGGGGTCTTAAAAAGTCTTAAATTTAGTTGTATCAAATTTAAGGCCTTAAAAAGTCTTAAATGGTACAAGAAAGTCTTAATTATGATTTCAAGAGGTCTTAAATTTGGAGACGGAAAGACAAGAATTGCGATATGGCTGAATGTGACGATTAAACTTCAAAAAGCTATGATTTCATTAAATAAACATGAGCGCTGCAAGTTCAAAGTCCGGTGCTGCGCTGCTTTGTGTTCTGTCTTTACCGGGAAAACCGTTATATTTCAGCCAAACGCGACACCTGCTGGCAGAGAATGAATCAGTTAACAGGTTAAACTAGTGCGCGTACGAGTTTCACTGCACGATTCAGTCTATTAAAATACATTTAGAATGATCACATAATTTAAGATATGGGGGCAGAAAATGTATAGCCTATATTTACGGTATATCATTTCATATAGTTAATATCACACGAAGAGTGCCATTTTTTTTCCTCCAAAAATCAGCATGATTACAAATGTGATATTGATTTTATGCAACAGTTCAATAAACAAGAAGTTAATATTAAGAGACTTACGTTTTAGACACCATATTTCCTGCTTTTGCTCTATTTCACCAACAAAAATCATTCCAAACACAGCCACAGCACTGTTTTGCGTCTCTGAGCAACATGACGGTGATTCGTTCCTGAATGAATCAACCGTTTAAATGATTCGGTTCAATCGCAATGACTCCCTTATTAACAGTGACTCGCTGCCACCTATTGGCCGTTTTAATTTCACATTTAAAGTATCTTCATTTTTTAAAATAATTTCAAACATCAGTTTTCAACGTTTTATGTTTCAAATATCAAAACATTATTTATGCATTTGTAACTGCAGGTTAGCATTCTGTGTCCCTCCCACCGGCAACTATAGTTGCCACAGGTTATAGTTGTCATTTTCCTTTTGTAAGTATTTTTCTAGATGTTATCCATGTTTTATGTCTAAATGACATGCAAGCAAAGAACCAAATAAAGGATTTCTAGAGAAAAAAAAAAGGTATTCACTTCCTTCCTGTCACATGACGCTGTCAACTTCCTACCCCTACTTCGGGGAAGCATGGCGAAGGATGGCATAATGCTAACACAATTAACATGTTGTTAGCATGTTGTTAACATGATGCTAACATGATTAGGGTTACTGTTAGTGCCTATATAGTTAGCATTATAGGTAGGGTAGAGTGGGGGGAAAGCCCAATATTTTTATTCAACCAACAAGTTAGAATACATTTGATGGAAAAACAAAGGATTTGATGTTCAGAACAGAATAACTACAGTAATAACCCATTGCCCCCTAGAAACATTTTTACTTAATAAACTATTAGCTAGATGCAACTTTTTTGGGTTTGCATCAGATGTTCACTTCAACTTTTATACATTCACCTATGTTTGTTTATGAATTGTTTATGAATAAAGATTTATCTTTTAAAAAGCAGTTATTTTGAGTTAGATTCCAAATGTTCTCCTCCTATTCAAATTTTACATTGAGGGTGCATAGCCAACATGTTGCCCACCGGCAACTATACTTGCCGCACATTCAAATACAATTTTCAAGAAAAAAAACAAAAACCTGGGGAAAATAAATGCAGAACATGTTCGCATAAGACACTTTTAACACAACTATATGCATGAAACCATTCAGAAAAATTTGGGCACAAATGGGTTAAACAGTGGGTAAATACATCTAAATGCCACTTCATATGCATTGCAAAGATAACTTTTGTTGATACTGATTTCATTTGCTTGGTAACAGCCCAAATGCAAGAATTTGACTCAAAAGATGATGCACACTTTTAGAAAAAATGGCTTAAAGGTAAAAATGCCCATAAAACTTGTTGGAAAAGACTCATTTCTATCAACTGACCACACAGAATATTAAAAACATTCAGGAGTCAGCTGTCCAAAGATACCAGCACAATAACACACTCAGCAAAATATTGTCTAATTATCGTTATTGATAAAATCCCAGAAAATATCAAGATATCATTTTTTGCCAATTTACAGCACACTTTAATTAAATGTTATTTAATTTATATAATAATTTATTGATAATAATTGTTAAAATCAATATAATTATTACTTTTGACTTATACATTTTCTTAAAAACGGTTTAAATGCTGAAAAGTAAAGTTTATCATTTTACAAAACTTTTTGTTTTTGTGAAAACTCGTATCTGAATTGTAAATCATGCTTTTTACAGTCATTTTACAGTTTAATATGATACTATAGACATTGCCCTACCCCGCTAATATGGTATTAATTTTATTTGTGCAGGTCTTAAAAAAGGTCTTAAAAAGTCTTAAATTTGAGCTTAAAAATCCTGCAGAAACCCTGTATCTGGTATTTGGGTTCAGACACTTTCCTTTAATGTGAGTTATTTGCTCTGTGTGAACTATCTCCTTCCCATAGTCCTATTAAGTGTCAACAGTATCCATGTCCTTCATTAGAATTAAAGGTGCAGTAGGAGATCTTGGAAAATGCTAACTTTGGCCTAATAGCACTGAAAGCAAACGTCTCGCCCTCCCTGCAATCGTTTTGTCTGTGTATGAAGACGCTGCGCAGCGCAAATCCATGAATTAATGTTCATTAATGTTCTGAAGTGAAGTAAACTTCAACGGATTTCCCCTGCTCAGGGAGTAGGGAGCAAAGAACACTATGTAGGGAGCATGTCAATCGGAACACAGTTCATTCATATAGCTCTCTTTGCTGGTTATCTGAATCGGGTGTGTTAACTAAGCGAGACATGCAAAATATGCAGAGCGGGGGGCGCGAGGACTGGAATTGGGAACCGCTGGGCTACATCATTCACCGGTGAGAAAACGTTATAGTACAGTTAGTAAAAGTACTACAATACCATGAAGTTAGATCGGGTTGTTGATGATTGTCTGCCATTTTCGCTCTGTCTGCACAGCGCGCTGATGACGTATCCTGTCTGCGCAAACAGGGTGCGCAGAGGTATGCTAATACATACTTCGACAGGCAGGTAGGAAAGCCAATTAAAACGCTTGGACCGAGTGCTTTGATTGGACAAACATTTCTTGGTCTTACGCCTTCCACAGAATATATAAAAGCATATAAATACATTTAGACCACTTAACTTAATGATTGCTGTCGAGATGTGAAGAGACTTTCAGCAAAGCATAACAAAAAATGTTTCTGAAAACAATCACCTGTTGCACCTTTAAGTGTCAACAGTATCCATATACTTCATTAGAATTAAGCTTTATTGGACATTTCCTTGCTTCTCTTTCCTGACGAGGCAAAGCTGAACTCAGGAAAGTGAACTTGAAACAACAGTTCCCTGGAAACATTCAAATTATATAGAGCTCTTAAAGAGCTGGATTCTCCTGACAAAAGAGCAGCGTCTGAAAACAAAGAGGGGCGGTACGTCATGTGACGCTCCGCAGGAATTTACTGCATGTGAAGGGGAAAGCAGAAATAATGTGGACAAGTCAAACATCTGGCGTGCCATGAGGGGAGTACATCCATATCTCCAGCCCTCTCTGTTGCTGGATCTCTGTCTCCCTCTCTCTATGTCTTTCCAATATCCAAAATCTAAAAATTATTTTTTCATTAAATTTCTTTTAAAAAAATATAAAATATGTGTAATTTGTCAAAATATACATATTCTTACTTTTTTTTAAATGGTATTTTATATGTATCTCTTGTGATTCATACAATATATTTCATAGCTCACGATGAATATTCAATATCTTGAAAAAAAAACCACTAATAATGTGATTTGATGTTTTTGGGCAAAATCTGTTTGTTGCTATGTAGCCAGATGATAAAAAGACGTGGTAACACTTTAGTATAGGGACCAATTCTCACTCATAAAGAGTTGCTTATTTGCATGCCTATTATTAACATATTGGCCATTTATTAGTACTTGAAAAGGACATATTCTGCATGACCATATTCTATATCCCTAATCCTACCCAATACCTAAACTTAACAACTGCCTTACTAACTAATAATAAGCAGCAAATTAGCAGTTTACTGAGTCAAAAGTCATAGTTAATGGTTTGTTAATAGCAAAAATTGGACATTAAAATAAAGTGTGATCAAAAAGGTGTAAAAGTTGTTCCAAAAGTCACATTATGCTATAAATGTTACTTATTGTAGAAGGTTACATTATAATGTTATTGTAATGTATTTACCATAAGTTAAGCATTTGTAGATTAAGGTTTCTTAATCTCTGCCCTTGTCTAGGAGATTTTACAGTCTCTTTAGTTCAGCACATTGGTGGATTCCCAGAGCGCTCTCCATCCCTGGACATGGTTTGTCGTTTCTTTGTTCCTCACTGTCTGTTTCTCCTCCAGGCGGAGGCACACAGGAGGCCGCCCATCTCCTCTGATGATAGTGACTTTGAGGCTCGCTTCAACAGCTGGAACCTCGGGGTAAAGTTGGATGTTTTTGTTTTCATGTATTTTCCTCCCATCTACCCATTCGTTAAAAATTCAGTTTCACTTCAACATGTATTTTCATATCTGACTGTTTGTTGCTATGAGCCAAAAAAGAGTTGATCTGGACTGTCATGGAGAGCTTGAATGATCATTTTAATAATAAAAACACAATATGACGAGTGTAGTTTCTATTTATGAAACAATGAACAGTTGTTCCACTTTAGTGTGCAGTATTCAATGAAAAACCTGTATTTTATTCACATCAAAAATAGCAGTTTAACTAGGTGCTGTCCAGTACAGTAAGGTGCCATGTGCATTTAAATTAAGTTACTATCATTCTTTTCAGTGCATGCATGTTAATTTGGCTTATTATGGAATTTTCACAGAAGCCAGTGCTATTTGTCTTGTACCTTCTCACTTACAGTCTCAGTAAAGTATGCCAGATACAGTATTTTCCAGAAAATAAGTTGCACCAGGTCAAAATTGCATTGTTGAGAGATAAGTCGCATTGTTGTATTAGTCATTTTATTTAAGTATTACTTTCACAAATAATGTAAAATACTTCAAGACATTTATAATCATTATAAACATCATAGACCTGTACAGTATTTTAGTTTCCCTCACTCCACAGCAAATCCTTTAAATTTAACAGTATTCAGAACTGAACTGGAATGAACAATGTAAGTATAAAGCAAATGAATTATTCATTATAAACAACATTTATTATAAACGTCAAGCCTAAACAAATTTATTTAAAGCAAATCTAAAACTACCATTCTCTATACAAATAAATGTGGGCTCTTATTCAACACAAATCCGAATGTATACAGCTTGCATGTGATTTGTGTGCTTGATGTTAATTTTATTATATATATACATGTCACATTGGACTACAAGTTGTAGTATGTTTTAGATTATGAAAAACAAGATTATATTATGAAAATAATAATAATTAAAATAAAAAAAAAACTCTATCAGTGGCCACAGTTCATTCTTAGTGGTTTCCCCCTCAGTATCCTGGGTTTGGTTCTTGGTTAATCCTTAAAATAAATGTAAAAAAAAAAAAAAAATTGTTTTGTTTCCAGTGGATGACTGCATCATGTGGGAGGAAAAATGTGCTGCAATGATTGCTTAACACATTGGCATGCAGAGTTCTTGGGATCAAAGCGTTTGAAGCTTTATAGGACTGTGTTGGGCTCCAGATTTTCTCAATAGCCACTTCTGACTTCCCCACAGATTGCGAAACCGTCCGGCTGCTTGTTTCATCACAAAGTTTATGCAGAAAAACAAGAGTCTGAACTTTGCTCTTATCAGAGAGTGGAGTGTTGAGATAAGTATGTGCACTTGCGGGCGGGTTTTCAGATGGCTCCGGGCCCCTGTTGTGTGGGCACCGATGCTGGACTAATCAACAGCTGCATCATGTGTGGACGTGAAGCGCAGCACCGCTTCGTTCTGCCTGGAAACCGCCGCGATAACACGCTGCTGCCGTCCGGCGCTGTGGCCTGATGATTCATTTCCAGTTCAGAGTCACATTACACTCACGCTGTGTATGAGTAGTGCGCACGTGCAAAATGTGCATTGAAAAATTTCGACTAGGTCATTGTGACTTGTGAATTTGTAAATTCTGTGCTGCTATTGTCACCAAAATGAAAATGCGTAAAAATAAGAACTGTCTGAAAATATTTTCCTAGACACTTCCTCAT
>JAFVLL020009172.1:0-19692 GCA_021397915.2 Tor tambroides
TTGCCTTGCTTTGCTTTTGTCAAGTAAACAGCCGCTTTAATTTTCTTCTCAATTTAATGTGTTGACTCAATTTCTATTACACATCAAATCCCACCATTGCCTGCGGGTCTCCCGCGAAATTTTCTGACCACCCACTCCCGCCCGCAGCAAAGGAAAAACCGCCCGCTCCCGCGAGATTTGCGTTGGGTCCCGCGGGTCCCGCGGGAGCCCAAACCCAATGCAGCCCTCTAGTGTACATTACCCATGATTCTGAATCCACATGAAATCCCCACCAGTCGAAAAAAGCTAATTTCAAAAGAACTCTTTAGCTCAAACTGTTTGTCTATGGTCTTGCTCCTTTTTTGTCTGATTTTCAAAACATTTTTTGCTTCAAATCAAAGTATGTAAAATTGTGTTTCACTTAATAGCTGGTTAGTTTGGTTCATGGTTTATAAATCTTTAATGAAGACTGCCTATGGTAAAATACTTCCAGAACCAAGGGCCAGATTTACTAAACTGGGCAAATTAGCGTTAGAGTGCAATTCCATAAAACTGCAGATGGGAGGGGAAAATTCTGTGGGTGATTTTACTAACAATTAAAAAACACAGACACGGCCAGATCATTTACTGACTAGCGCAATCTACCAAAAGCAGCACAAATTACCGCCTGCCTTAAGACATGCTTTTTTTAGGGTGTTAAATAATGGAGCAAATACGAGTAATTTGATGAGCACAAATGTTAGTAAATTGTATTGCATGATTCATTTTAATACTCTCCTTCCATAAATTTTGCGTCTGAAAGGGAAACTCCTGCAAATGCATATTCAGTAAGGTCAGGCACAAAAATAACTGTGTCCATGCCTTTTCAGCACTAATTCTTCACTGTGCGTCTTTAGTAAATCCTGACAGTCCTATTTTAACACCAAAAGATGGTTTGTGCTTGCGAAAGCTGTTAGTAAATCTGGCCCCAAGGCCGCTGAAAAAGTGGACAGCCACTGTTCCACACTATTGATTGGCTGATGGCACATCGCCCTTTGAGGCGCCACATAATCAGTTCCTTAAAAGGACTTGCCCATGCCATTACTACTCAGAAACAAATCATAGAATTAACAAATCAAATGACACAGTTTTCAAATTTAGCCTGTCCCAAACTGTGAGAATGCATGATATGAGTGGCCCAAATGATGTGCCATCAGCCAATAAATGATCGTCATTATGTACAGGCTTTAGACAATCGTCACATCTGGATGGTGTTCCAGTAGCTTCAGATACTTGACACAGCATTGAGTGAACCTATGAAAGTGATCAAAAATAATAATCAGTGAATTCATGTCTTTATTTATATTCACCCTCTCTTCTCTTTAGGAATTTGTGTTTGGCACTTTGACAGAGTGGCTTCACTTCTATAATGTGTACTTTTACTGTATCTTGTGGGTGATAAATGGACTGCTCCAGTCTACAGTATGGCCTTGTGTTGTGGCCATCATGGGCAACTGGTTTGGAAAATCTGGGTAGGTGTCACTATGTAGTGTGGGATTATTAATATTATTTGTTATTGTTATTATTTTTTTGCATACAGTACTTTAGCGCAAAAGTATGTGCTTTTTCTTTTCACTAATCATCCTTGATCCAGTTTAATCAGGTGCTAAATGTACTATGACACTGTGCTAAATGTTTTTTCGCCTGCACAAATCGGCCTCATTTCTATTCTTCCTTTCTTTCTGATTCCCGCATATATCTTCTGTCTGCCAGGCGAGGCTTTGTTTTTGGACTTTGGAGTGCATGTGCGTCCGTGGGGAACATTCTGGGTGCATTTCTTGCCTCCAGTGTCCTGAAGTACGGCTATGAGGTGAGAGGGACATCATTCTTACTGAAACACATAATTTAATGGTCCTGTGTGAAAACCAGCTTAATAAACATGCTAAACAATGTAATGAAAATGGTAATGTAATACAATATGTATACAGTACTGTGCAAAAGTTTTAGGCTACTAGTATTTTCACCAGCTAAAAAATGGTTTTAAGTCAGTTATTTCTATCTTTTGCTGTAGTGTGTCAGTAGGAAATATCAGTATACATTTCCAAACATTCATTTTGCCATTAATTGTAATAATCCTGTGAGATTTTTGTTTGCACAAGGAGTCTGAAACAGCCAGTGCTCCACACAGAGATCTGATCTCACCATCATCCAGTCTGTCTGGAATGACATGAAGAAACAGAACAAACTGAGACAGACTAAATCCAGAAGAACTGTGGCAATGTCTTCAAGATGCTTCAAGAGACCTACCTGCAAAGCTACCTGAAAAACTATGCGCAAGTGCACCTAGGGCAAAAGCTGATTTAAACGCAAAGGTTTAATTTAGTTTTAGTTTAATTTAGTTAATAGAAGTTAATTGATAAAGAAAATCTATTTATGACATTATTTTTGACAGCATTCTCATTTTACACATTCTCATTTTACATTTTTACACAACTTTTCACAGTACTGTAGCTTTGCAGGTAGTTCTCTTGAAGCATCTTGAAGACATTGCTACAGTTCTTCTGGATGTAGTCTGTCTAAGTTTGTTCTGTTTCTTCATGTCATTCCAGACAGACTGGATGATGATCAGATCAGATCTCTGTGTGGAGCACTGGCTGTTTCAGACTCCTTGTGCAAACAAAAATCTTACTGGATTATTACAATTAATGGCAAAATGAATGTTTGGAAATGTAAACTGATATTTCCATTGACACACTACAGCAAAAGATAGAAATAACTGACTTAAAACCATTTTTTAGCTGGTGAAAATACTAGTAGCCTAAAACTTTTGCACAGTACTGTGTGTGTGTGTGTATATATATATATATATATATATATATATATATATATATATATATATATATATATACATATACACACACATACAGTGGGGAAAAAAATTATTTGATCCCCTGCTGATTTTGTACATTTGCCCACTGACAGAGAAATGATCAGTCTATAATTTTAATGGTAGGTTTATTTGAACAGTGAGAGACAGAATAACAACAAAAAAATCTAGAAAAATGCATTTCAAAAAAGTTATAAATTGATTTGCATTTTAATGAGTGAAATAAATATTTGACCCCTTCGCAAAACATGACTTGGTGGCAAAACCCTTGTTGGCAATCACAGAGGTCAGACATTTCTTATAGTTAGCCACCAGGTTTGCACACATCTCAGGAGGGATTTTGCCCCACTCCTCTTTGCAGATCCTCTCCAAGTCATTAAGTTTTCGAGGCTGATGTTTGGCAACTCGAACCTTCAGTTCCCTCCACAGATTTTCTATGGGATTAAGGTCTGGAGACTGGCTAGGCCACTTCAAGACCTTAATTTGCTTCTTCTTGAGCCACTCCTTTGTTACCTTGGCCATGTGTTTTGGGTCATTGTCATGCTGGAATACCCATCCACGACCCATTTTCAATGCCCAATGGGGATGGTGTTCTTGGGGTCATAGGCAGCATTCCTCCTCCTCCAAACACGGCGAGTTGAGCTGATGCCAAAGAACTCGATTTTGGTCTCTTCTGACCACAACACTTTCACCCAGTTCTCCTCTGAATCATTCAGATGTTCATTGGCAAATTTCAGACGGGCCTGTATATGTGCTTTCTTAAGCAGGGGGACCTTGTGGGCGCTGCAGGATTTCATTCCTTCACGGCGTAGTACGTTACCAATTGTTTTTTTGGTGACTATGGTCCCAGCTGCCTTGAGATCATTGACAAGATCCTCCTGTCTAGTTCTGGGCTGATTCCTCACCGTTCTCATGATCATTGAAACTCCACGAGATGAGATCTTGCATGGAGCCCCAGACCAAGGGAGATTGACAGTTATTTTGTGTTTCTTCCATTTGCGAATAATCGCACCAACTGTTGTCACCTCCTCACCAAGCTTCTTGGCGATGGTCTTATAGCCCATTCCAGCCTTGTGTAGGTCTACAATCTTGTCCCTGACATCCTTGGACAGCTCTTTGGTCTTGGCCATGGTGGAGAGTTTGGAATCTGGTTGATTGATTGCTTCTGTGGACAGGTGTCTTTTATACAGGTAAAAAAAGATGAGATTAGGAGCACTCCCTTTAAGAGAGTGCTCCAAATCTCAGCTTGTTACCTGTATAAAAGACACCTGGGAGCCAGAAATCTTGCTGATTGATAGGGGATCGAATACTTATTTCACTCAATAAAATGCAAACAAATTTATAACTTTTTTGAAATGCATTTTTCTGGATTTTTTTTGTTGTTGTTCTGTCTCTCACTGTTAAAATAAACCTACCATTAAAATTATAGACTGATCATTTCTTTGTCAGTGGGCAAACGTACAAAATCAGCAGGGGATCAAATAATTTTTTCCCCACTGTATGCAAAACTGTGGGTCTGAGGGTTTTTCTTAGGGGAGGGGATTGCTAGCTAGTTTGCGTACAAACAATGTTGATAAGTGTTTGTGGGTTTTTGTTTCAGTATGCTTTTCTCGTGACATCAGTGGTGCAGTTTGCAGGTGGTGTAGTGGTGTTTTTTGGCCTGCTTACATCCCCAAAAGAAATTGGTGAGTTCATCTTTGTACAGTTTTTGTATTTGCAGTAGTGTTTCTTAAACAACAGCAAATACAAAAGTACAGATAAAAGAGAGCTGGTTTTGGGTTCTTCCTCTGCTGTTCACTGTCATTTAGCAAAATAGTGTAATTGTGAGCTCCAAGAGCAAGTCATAGTTTTAAGTAACCAAATGCACAAATCTTATTGGTTAGCCATTATTCTTGCAGTGCAATAGAAATGGGATTAGAACACATCTCTGTAAAATATCTGTCACAGTGACGGCATGTGAATGTCTGTGTCAATCAAAACAGTCGTTCATTCAAATTAAAATGTTCATTCTGAATTAATGCACCAAACATTTTTCTTAATGTGAACAGGCCTATCGTCTGCAATGATTCATAGGCCTTGTTCCTTACATTTGAAAAAAAAAAGATTTGTGCATTTTATTTTAATTTCCAATTTCTTATAAACACACATATATATATATACAGTGAGGTCAATAAGTATTTGATCACCCTGTGATTTTGCAAGTTCTCTTACTTAGAAATCATGGAGGGGTCTACAATTTTCAGCATAGGTGCATTTCCACTGAGAGACAGAATCTAAAAATAAAAATCCGGAAGTCACATTGTATTTTTTTTTAACAATTTATTTGTGAATTACTGTGTCAAATAAGTATTTGATCACTTGAGTCAAAAAAAATAATATTTGGTACAGAAGCCTTTGTTAACAATTACAGAGGTCAAACGGTTCCTGTAGTTCTTCACCAGGTTTGCACACACTGCAGGAGGGATTTTGGCCCACTCCTCCATACAGATCTTCTCTAGATCTGTCAGGTTTCGGGGCTGTCGCTGAGCAACACGGAGTTTCAGCTCCCTCCAAAGATTTTCTATTGGATTTAGGTCTGGAGACTGGCTAGGCCACTCCAGAACCTTGATATGCTTCTTACGGAGCCACTCCTTGGTTTTCCTGGCTGTGTGCTTTGGGTCATTGTCATGTTGGAAGACCCAGCCACGACCCATCTTTAATGCTCTGACTGAGGGAAGGAGGTTTTTGCCCAATATGTCACAATACATGGCCCCGTTCATCCTCTCCTTAATACAGTGCAGTCGTCCTGTCCCCTGTGCAGAAAAACACCCCCAGAGCATGATGCTTCCAGCCCCATGCTTCACTGTAGGTATGGTATTATTGGGATGATACTCATCATTCTTCTTCCTCCAAACACGGCGAATGGAGTTAAGACCAAAAAGTTCTACTTTGGTCTCATCTGACCACAGGACTTTCTCCCATGACTCCTCTGGATCATCCAGATGGTCCCTGGCAAACTTCAGACGGGCCTGGACATGGGCTGACTTAAGCAGGGGAACCTTCCGTGCGATGCAAGATTTTAAACCATGACGTCTTAGTGTATTACTGATAGTAGCCTTGGAAACGATGGTCCCAGCTCTCTTCACGGCATTGACCAGCTCCTCCCGTGTAGTTCTGGGCTGATTCTTCACCATTCTTAGCATCATTGATACCCCACGAGGAGAGATCTTCCGTGGGGCCCCAGTCCGAGGGACATTGACAGTCATCATTAGCCTCTTCCATTTTCTGACAATTGCTCCAACAGTTGTTCTTTTTTCACCAAGCTGCTTGGCAACTGCCTCAGCAGCTCCTTTGAGCCGAAGGTCTACAATTTTGTCTCTTGTGTCTTTTGACAGCTCTTTGGTTTTGCCCATGTTGCTACTTAGACTTTGGCTGATTGTGGGGTGCACAGGTGTCTTTATGACAGCTAACGACCTCAAACAGGTGCTACTAATTTAGAATCATGAGCAGAGTGTAGCTGGACTATTTAAAAGCAAAATAACAGGGGCCTCATGTATAAACGTTGCGTACGCACAAAATGGGCATAGAAATGTGCGTACGCTGTTTTCCACGCACGTATCCGGATTTATAAAAAATAAATTTGGCGTAAATATGTGCGCACCGTACGGATGTTTGACTGTGCGCATTTACTCTTTTTCCTGAGGAGAAAAGTAATGAAGCAAACAAGTATTTTAAACTCTGTTTTCATTTCGATATACACATTTACTTTAAATATTCCACTGAGATAAGCACTGAAATTAGCCTACATAAAGTCATTACGCAGAAGTTAAACCAAAATTATATGAATTTAGACATACTTGATGCGCTTGATCACTTTTCCTGTGGCATGCTATGTTTTAATGACAGTGAGGAGTGCTATAATAATTCATATTTATACTAAACTACAGATCTCATGTTATGAGATTTTATTTTATTTTTTTTTTAGCAAGAACAATGATCAGTGATGCGCACTTACTTCGATATTGTGGCGGACATTGCTGAATTCAGTGGTCCAGTTTGAATATAGGTCCAATAATAATAGCTTACTGTACAAACGCAGCTGCACGGAGGTGTTGATGGCGTCTCAAGGCATTCTCACAACATTACGACAAATACCACTGTATTTTAAGGATACAGCTTGAAAAAAAAAAGGTAAGATTTGCGTGTTTCCATGTCAGTGACGCGCCGAATCAGACAATTGTATTTACACTGAAATATATGTTTCCACCAAAAATAGCTAAAATGTTCACCTTCTCAGAAAAACTGCATAAATTTAATTTGATTTGAATTGCTAAAACAATTGAAATTCTACCTGGCCAGTGGAAAAGAATGAGGTCAACTATCTAAAATAGGCTATTTATTTGAGAACTAAACAGTTTTATTTTTATGGATATTTTGATATATTTATTCTAAAACATACTCGATGATTTTGGCAATAAAAAATTAATGTGGCACAAATGTAATTTTGTCATATTTCCTTAACGTCTTGTACCTTTGACGGTGTTAAACATGGTGTCACGTGGATGGGAGTATGCATGGAAATGATATGCAGATGAGGTTATGCATCGTAAAACTAGGCGTTGTAAGCTCCATATATGGTGATTTCGGGGAGGAGACGACGCGCGCACAAACTTCCACTGACTGGATTTAAAAGGGATTTTTGCGCAGGTTCTGGCGTACGCATGGTTTTATAAATCTGAAAACTTTGGTGCGTACGCAAAATCTAGCTTTTGTGCGTACGTACACTTTTAGGATGAAATCTACGTAAAGTTTTATACATGAGGCCCCAGGTCTTTGAGGGTCAGAAATCTGGCGGATAAGCAAATGATCAAATACTTATTTGACACAGTAATTCACAAATAAATTGTTAAAAAAAATCATACAATGTGATTTCTGGATTTTTATTTTTAGATTCTGTCTCTCACAGTGGAAATGCACCTATGTTGAAAATTGTAGACGCCTCCATGATTTCTAAGTAAGAGAACTTGCAAAATCACAGGGTGATCAAATACTCATTGACCTCACTGTATATATATATATATATATATATATATATATAGCATAGTGTATAATAGTGTTTACACTAAGTGTTCAAGTTTGTTTTCATCTGTTGGTCTTTTTTTAAGGACTAAGTGACTACTCTGAGACAGGTCTGAGATCAGTGACAAGAGACTCGGACAGTCAGCGTCCTCTGATAAGTGATGATGAAGATGAGTTATGTGCTGAATACTCCATACAGCAGCAGGATGAGGAGCCTGAACCGCAGCCCAAAGCCATAGGCTTTCTCCAGGCCTTCAGCCTGCCAGGAGTCATTCCCGTCAGTGTCCATTTAAACGCTTCCTTACTTGCATACTAGTGATGGACCACTATTGTCGACTAGATTTTAGATTTATTTATTGTCTTTCTCCTGCAGTATTCTCTGGCTTATGCATGTCTGAAGCTGGTCAACTACTCTTTCTTCTTCTGGCTGCCGTTTTATCTCAGCAACAACTTCGGCTGGAAGGAGGTTCAGGCCGACCGGCTGTCTGTGTGGTATGATGTGGGAGGCATTATTGGTCAGTACCCAGTTTGGTTCTAACCAGACGTTACAAATTAAGTTTTTTCTCAGTTCACTCTAAAAGAAACAAGCCAATCAAAAGATCAGCAACACAATTACTGGTGAAAATGGTCATTAACAAAGGGATTTTGATTTCTGTCAGTGATAGTAAAGAAGAAGCAACAAATGCACATCATGACTATAATTAGACAATTTTAATGGAAACATACAGATGACAAAAAAACAGGTTAGATATTAACGATACAAGAAATGATTTTAAAGTAAATGCTCATATTGTAAATGTAGTTTCAAATAATCCAATCATAGGCAGTAGTATCAGGGACTTATTAATTAACTTACCCAAACACATCCTATACACAAGATTAGTCATATATAAAAGCAACATACTCTACCAGTCAAATGTTGTTGGACAGCAAGATTTTTATTTATTTATTTTAAGGTTTCTCTGTCTCACCAAGCCTGCATTTCTTTGATCCAAGATACAGCAAAAGCAGTAATATTGTGAAATATATTTGCTATTTATAATAACTGCTTTCTATTTGAATTTATTTTAAAATGTAATTTATTCCTGTGATTTCAAAGCTGAATTTTAACATCATTCCAGTCAAATGATCCTTCAGAAATCATTCTAATATTCTGATTTGCTCAAAAACAACAACAACAAAAAACATTTATTATTATTATTATTATTATTATGTTGAAAACAGCTGAGTAGAATTTTTTTTAGGTTTCTTTGATGAATAGAAAGTTCAGAAGAACAGCATTTATCTGAAATAGAAATATTTTGTAACATTATAAATGTCTTTATCAGCACTTTTGATCAATTTAATGCATCACTGCTTAATAAAAGTATTAATTTCTATAATTTCATAATAAATATATAGTGATTTAAATATACCGACTCCAAGCCTTTGAATGGTAGAGTCAGTGTATAATGTTACAGAAGTGTTTTATTTCAGATTAACCCTGATCTGTGTATCTTTCTATTCATCAAAGAATCCTGAAAAAATGTACTCAATTGTTTTAAATATTGATGATAATAATAATAATAAAAATGTTCCTTGAACAGCAAATCAGCATATTAGAATGATTTCTGAAGGATCATGTGACACTGAAGACTGGAGTAATGATGCTGAAAATTTAGCCTTGTCATCACAAGAATAAATTACATTTTAAAATATATTCAAATAGAAAGCAGTTCTTTTAAATAGTAACAATATTTCACAATATTATTGCTTTTGTTGTATTTTTGGATCAAAAATGCAGGCTTGGTGAGCAGAAGAGAATTATTTAAAAAAACATAAAAAATCTTACTGTCCAAAAAGAAATATTCAACTTTTTCAATATTCAATTCAGCTATTCTACAGAAAATGACACACAAGTCAACCTGAATGCATTGCTTGCTAGTCAGGATGTTGTGAATGATATTGGTTGCTCTGTATCTCCTGCTCGATTTACATTCATTTCTATAGTAAATGAAGTCTTTAAATGTGGATTTATGTGAGATTTTGTTGGAAAACAAAAATGCATTTTTCAACCCTACAAAACAGATTGAATACTTGGACTAAACCCTTCAATTGATTAAACTATTTAATATTACACTTTTTTAATACATTACAATATTTAGAATTTAATAAAATAATTTTTTCCTAAAACAGACATTTTGCCTTTGCCTTGTTTAACCCTTGATTCGATATAAAAAAAAAAAAGGAAAGAACAAAACTTAGTTGTTTTGATGGTATGAAACAGCTCTGAACTTGCCATTGGTCCAGTGTTTTGCATAACAGACCGGAGTTACTTTTTCTACTTTTTTTTCGCATTTCACATTTAAATGCTTCTCTGAAACACTGCCTGCAAATATTTGGGCAGCTTCTGACCAATTGTTAGCAGTAGAAAAAACAGATTTTTGCTGAGACCTTTAGACACTACATTTCTTCCTGAGGTAGTTTGCAATCACAGTGTAAAGATTTTGCTCATGTGCAGAGTGCAATCTCTTCCAGGAGGAACAGTACAAGGCTTGATCTCAGATCTTTTGGGAAAGCGAGCTCCTGTGTTAGCGATCAGTTTGCTGCTGGCCATGGGAGCGTTAGTGGGATACAGCCGTGAGTTTACAGACTAAATCGTGTTGTCTAGAAATTCTGAGTGCCCTTTCTGACTTTTCTTTTTTTATATCATAATTTGAAACATGAAAGCAGCATAAATTTCTGTTTTCAACTTTTTTTTTTTTTTTTATCTTTCGTCAGACTCTCCAAATAACCAGCTGGTAAATGGAGCTCTTCTAGCAACAACAGGTGACACATTATAATATGAACAAAAAAAAATTATAACTATGAACTCAGTCCATAGTTATTCCTCATTCCTGTTTAGGAAACTACTAACATTTGAATATTTTTATCATTTGATTCAGGTTTCTTTATCGGGGGCCCATCAAACATGATCAGTTCAGCGATCTCTGCAGATTTGGGTCGACAGGACGCACTGCAGAATAGTCAGGAGGCTTTGGCCACCGTCACGGGAATAGTGGACGGCACAGGAAGTATTGGAGCTGCGGGAGGACAGGTAATGCTAGGGGGGGACAAGATATATTTGTATCTGTGGGGCTAATAAAGTCCACAGTAATCTTTATGCCACTTTAATAATTAATATAAAATACACTAATCAGTAATGTCATAGCCCAATTTTCCTGATCCAGTCAAATGCAGAAGGAATAAAATCAAGACCCTACTTCACTCTATCTTTTTCACACTGAAATACGCTCTATGGAAGTTGCATGCAAATCATGTTCATTGTGTATGTTTTTTTTAATGACATTATAGTTATTTCATGTTAGTACTAATTTAAAAATGTCTCTGTTTTGTAGTATCTGGTATCGCTTATCGAGAGCAAATTAGGATGGATGTGCGTCTTCTATTTCTTCATAATTATGGTAGGTGAATTTTATGCAACAGCACAAATTCAGCCAGTGAAACATTAAATGCACATATTTTCAGTGGACAAAGAAGTATTCAGTGAACAGTGACTATGCTTTAGCCCCATTTTCCTTCATGTCAAATTCAATGCAAAGTGCATCATTTTTGTGTAATTAGCATCACCAAACTAAATCATTAAAACAGGAAACAGACCTAAAATATTAATGACTTATCCTGCTCTCCAGTCAAATGGTCTCTAGAATAAGAATGTCCCTCCCTTCATTACTTTTTACCATTGACAATCAAGCAGCAAATCATATAATGTAATATAACTGAAATAAAGGGCACAATTTTTCAACAGAAAATACATCAACACAAGAAAGAAAACTGTGCCAAACCTTGGTATACTATATTTAAAATAAAACATAAAGTAAAAGAACATTAAAAACAATTGATCTTCACCTTCAAATGTAGCATCTTCTCTAAAGTCTAAGTCTATGTTCTGAAAGCTGAGCAAACACTTTAAAATTTGTCTGTCTCTCATCCACAGACAGGGTGCAGTATACTCTTCATCATTCCACTCATTTGCCGTGAAATCCGCTCCTTGTGCCGGAACAGTCAAGCTCGAACACATCAGCTCTGAGATGGAGTTCCTTTGCCTGAATCTGAATAGACAAATAGAGCATTTTGAAAGAACAGACATCCTATTTGTGAATTCACCTTCTGTTTTAGAATTTAATTTTCAGCAACTGTGGTGAAAGAAGGTTCTTCAGATTATAAAAAGGTAAGGAAGAGATGGTTCTTTAAAGAACCTTTGACTGAATGGTTCTTTGTGGAACCAAAAATGGATCTTCTATGGCATCGCTTGAAGAACCTTTTGAAGCACCTTTATTTTTAAGAATGTAATGAGTTGGAAAAGCTTTGATGTTCATCAAAATGTCCATGTTCATTTTAGTTCACAGTGCACTAACTAATATTAAATACTGAGATTAAATAAGATTAATAAATGCTTTAGGAGCACTGTTCATTGTTAGCTTGTCAACTGTTAACAAATGAAACCTTTCATAAAGAACCATGCTTTGAAAGTCTTATATAGGACCTTAATAGTGTTATAAAGAATCTTTTTAGTATGGGTTATTTTTATTACATTTACAACGGTAAAAGGAAAAGTGGGATAAAAAGCCATGGGATAGTTTTAACGTGTGTGTGTGTCATAAATCCAATATCCTTGTTTCCCTGTTATTTATTGAAGAGGAGAGAAGTATCCTCAAAAACTATATGATTGATTTAATTCTTAAAATATCTATACATTTCAACTTTCAAATTGTAACTGGTGGTTGTATGGTTGAGCGCCAGTAAATCAAAAATATGTCAATACAATAAATATTTTAATAAAATTACTGATTAATCGCAGTAATCATATATATTAATATTTGTTGAGAGAATTGAAGAAAGTTCAAAGTCCTTACACTGTATAGCAAACAGATGACACTGACTAGATGGAATGCTAAAATGATCTCCCAGAAGTTATTTCTTAGTTATTCTACAATTGTATTGCACTGCATTTTAAACTCATCACTGCTAGGAATTTGTAACTCACTGAGCCGTCCTACTGCCATCCTGGCACATCCCTAATTGTAACATTTGATTCAGCACCACAATAGGCAATTTGAAATTTGAATTGCCATTGAAATCACTGATCACTTGAAAAACTGAAATTTTTTAAGTTATATTTACAGGCTTTCTTAGGCTACCTTTATTTTGATAGGACAGTATAGACAAAAATCAATGGGAGGGACTCCATCTTGGGTCACCTGAGGTGCAGATGTGAACAATGAAAGATAGTTCTGTTGTGTTTAGGTAATTAAACTGAGTGAAAAGTGATTATATGTAAGGAAATATGTACACCCTTAATGAAAGCACATTGCAGGTTTTGCATAAACCACTAAAAATATATCACTTGTCAAAATAGTTCCAAGAAGTTTAAAAAAAAAAAACCTGACAGCTGTGTTAATTTATATTCTGACATATACTACAATGAAATAAAGACATACTTCCAAATAAATTGCTTTGTACATAACAAAAGATTACATATGGGTCATTTTTGCATACTATGTAACACGTACATAATTCATAAGTCAGCTAGTATTAACATGTTTTAACATAAGTAACATTCAATGATATAGGAGTACACATAGCTACTAATTCACAAAATACCATGCAAAAAAATTTAATATTGTTGACAAATCTGCAACAGAAGCTATAGGGTAATGTCATCATTATGACATGTAGAGCATAATACAATATTTAATTGCGCATATAAAGAGGCACTTGAAATACTTCCCCCAAAAAAGAATAGCATAGAATAAGGCAACTCTGAGTTTGTTTGTTTTTTAAAGTTATTCTAAAAACAGAACAGTACACATACAACCTCATGTAAACCTTACATGAAGCACAAGATACTTCCTTGCTATTCTGCTGTACTTCTCATAAAAGAATAAAAAAAACAGTGCATCCATGATAAAAACAAATGCTACATTTTACATATTTGTTTTCTTATACATGTGTGTAAAAAATGAAGGTCCTTGTCATTTGATGAGGTAGAGCACTAATATATTTCTATGAATACATTTTTAAAAGATTACAATTTAATGGACTGCTTTAAGAAGAAGTCACTGAATGAACTGTCTAGCATGTCTTTGTGATGAATGCAAGAAAAAAAATCTCTCATGTATATCTTAAAGAAGCTGAACCTGAATTTTGAATTCTATAAAGCAAATTCTGAAGTTTAACGACATATGGGTTTGGTTTAATGGCTAATTTAACAACTATTCAAAGGGCTTTAAAGCAACTGTATGTAGTTTTGTGTATTTCTGCAGCTTTGTGAGTGGAATTCACTGTCCTAAATATATCACTAAATATATACAGTGAGTATGTATATGTGCGCTTGTTACCGTAAAGCAATAATTTTGTACCTGCTCACCACAATTACATAGCCTACACCAAAACAGATTTTAAGGGGAATGTGTGAAAGAAACAGAAGACAATCGCTTTGTTAGAAATCAGTGTACCATTAGAATGATTATAAAACTAAGACTTCAAGGTAAAAGAAAATTACATATAGTTACTTTTAAGCATCCTATTTATTGTGGAGCAATTACTTTGCATCAGATGCCTCTTTAATATAAAAAAATGTCAAATGTATGGCTAATTCAGCACATAATCATACATTATATCTCACATGCACAAAGCAAGAATACAGTATTAAAAAAATATTGTACAAATGATTAGTGAAAATGTCCTTGCAGTTGATATGCTAATATTAAAAGTAAGATTCAAACTTAAGATACATACAAAAGTAGCTTGTCAACATATCATTCAATTTTCCCCCTATTTTAATATGCTTCATGAAAAACATTAATGGCTCAGGTTACATACATTTTTGGGTCACACTTTAGTTTGGGGACCAACTATGACTATTGCCTCAATAAACTCCTAATTTGCTGCTTCTTAATAGTTAGTAAGGTAGTTGTTAGGTTTAGATATGCGGTAGGATTAAGGAATCTAAAATATGGTAATGCAGAATAAGGCATTAATATGTGCTTTATAAGTACTAAAAAGCATGTATACAATATGCTAGTGATATGCATGCTAACAAGCAACTAGTTAATAGTGAGAATTGGTCCCCAAACTAAAGTGTTACCCTTTTTTGTAATATATAAAAACAGGAAAATACATAAATAAAAGCGGAACAGAATAATGGTATGACACTGTTAGCTTATAGTTTGTGTACACTGATGCCACTTAAGAGGATCAATGCATTTTGAATTTTGAATCTGAGAGGTTTAAAGTTTATGACCAAACAGTCTTTTTATAGTGCATTTCTGTAAACGTTCACAGTAATTGTTTGTGTATATATATTCAGTGCATAACAAAAAATAAGAAACACACTATAACATTTTTTTAATGGAACAACATGGAACAATAAAATATAAAATAATTATTTCTTTTTCATTTAGTCATGCATTTAAAATGTATTAGTTGATTTTGCAAGAGTGAATTCTCATTCAATTACTGGAATTAATTGCTTCGAATTATTCAAATGCACTATAAATCGGAATATTTGACTTTTTTTCATATTACTTCAATCTCATGATTCCATGTTGTAACAATAAAATAGGTACCTTTAATAGGTACTGCGTTTAGTAAAAAAATATACATACACATTTGTGTATATAATATGTATCTGTGTGTGTGTGTGTGTGTGTGTCTATGTACAGTATAAACATCCTATTAAGCCTTTGCTGGTCGGTTAGAATAGCTACATGTGCAAATAATGTATGTACATTTATACAAAAAAGTCCAATGTCTTTACTGTCCTGATGAAGCTTTGTGATCAGGAAATCTTCTTTTTGTCACTCTGAAAAAGTCTGAAAGAGAAAAAAAAAAACATTTTAGAATTGTAATATAAAAATATCACAGTGCCTATAACTAATATTTTTTAACAAATTCCCAATCAAATGAAATGAAAATGAAATGCGACAACTATATCTACTGTTTTACCTGTGATGCTTGCTTGTCTGCGTTTGACCCGTAGGAATGCAGCCATTCTCTTCTCTGGCTTGGTTCCCCTCAGACTTCCTCTGGTCCACAGCTCCAGATATTTCTCTGTGGCCATAGCTGGAGACGAACAAGCTTCCACCGTTTGTTTTGCCACACCGGGCCTGAGCACACAGCTATGGTAAAACACTGGCACATCCTGGCACCGCAGCTCCTCCCACTCAATGCACCCGGGGACTGGTTGGTCCATTTGAAAGTCAAAGTTCCAGCGCTGTTTGGCGAGCTCCACATTCATGCAGAATAGCCTCTGGAAGTCCTGCTGCAACTGCTGGTGGTCCACTGGGCCAAAGAGGTTCCGCCGAACCACTGCTGCCTGAGGCTTAATATCCTCCTCCTGCCCTTCCAGCAGCCCAAAATAACATGCATCTGGTGTCACGGACATGTTCCTGGGACAAAGAATAGAAATGCCCCAAAAGTATTGGTATTAGAGCACATTAGAGTACATTTTATTACTACAGTAGATAACAAAATCATGTCTTTCAATAAACTGGTATTTTGGTGATTTTTAGTAGATATACAAAGCCAGTTCTCCTCAAGTTCACACAGTTGTCCAGGAAGATCAAGCACAGGTGCAGTGTATACATAACATAAAAACACATAAAGCATAGACATTCAGACACTGAAATAGTCCTTTTTGGGGTCACGGTGTATACGACTCAGGATAAATAAAAATTCTTAGAAATATACTCTCTGCATTGATGAAAAAATGCCAAGTGTGATTTGTGGATCAAAAAGATGCACCATTCTGAATAGAACTGAGGATACTTTTTAAAATTTCTATTTGAATTTAAGGTATTGTGTTATTGTTAAATTAACATTTTGTTTCATTTTTTTTTTTTTTTTTTTACTTTTCTAGCAACAAATATTGTGATTTCATGAATTTATAAACATTTCTAAAAAAAAAAATAAAATAAAATAAAATAAGGAAATCAAGACAAAAGTTGCCTGACTTCGCTAGATGGGTTTGATAATGGTGAAGTATGGTAAAATATTTTTTTCTTAAAAACTGCTGCCAAAAACAAAACAAAAAAACTAAATGATTTATTTTTGTCCAAAAAATAAGATTTTGCCAAACTACTTAATTTCTTTTTTAAAGAATACTTTTACTAAGGCTTTTTTCCATCCATGTACATAACATTATCTTACTCCCCGAATACGAAGGGTGTAAACTTTGTATTTTTTCCCCCCCAAGACAAAAGTTGCCTAACTTTATTGGATGACTTTGGTTCGGTAAAATAAAATAAACTGCTATTTTTGTTCAACAAATATTAAGATTTTGCCACATTACCTACTCTTTTTAAAGAATCCTTTTATTGATGTTTCCCATCGTGATCAAGATTTCTTTAGTTCAGTATACCCCAAAAATATAATTTCAGAAATTAAATTAAAAGCTGTACATGTAAATTGCACTTTTAATGTATATTTAACAAATGAATATATGTGTCCCTGGACCACAAAACCACTCATAAGTAGCACGGGTAGCAATAGCCAACAATACATTGTAGGCTATGGGTCAAAATTACTGATTATTCTTTTATGCCAAAAATCATTAGGATATTAAGAAAAGATAATGTTCCATGAAGATATTTTGTAAATTTCCTACCGTAAATATATCAAAACTTAATTTTTGATCAGTAATATGCATTGCTAATGACTTCATTTGGACAAATTTAAAGGAAATTTTCTCAATATTTTGATTTTTTTTGCATCCTCAGATTCCAGATTTTTTGATGTATAGTTCCTAACAAACCATACATCAACGGAAAGCTTATTTATTCAGCTTTCGGATGATGTACAAATCTCAATTTCAAAAAATTGACCCTTATGACTGGTTTTACGGTCCAGGGTCACATATGAGACATGGAAAAATATAATTAATTAATTACATTTATTTTGTACGATCACACCATATGGTTACCACTGAAGAGAGAAATCTGTGAGTGAGGCTTGTTTACGTCGAGAAAGTAGGCGCGGCACGCCTATCAAATTACAAGTACACACTACTACACGCAAAACTACACACGCGCACGAGAGAATAGAAAACATGGGGAATGACTGTCACCTCCTGTTACTCACTGCCAATTACCTTTATAAAGCAGAAGACATGCATCTCAAATCATCTCTCTAATATTGACAGACAGACATAGACTAACAGAGAGATAGGCTAGATAGCTAGATAGAACCCTAGTACTTTTGCGGTGAAGAGTAAGTCATGCAGAAACTGTCCATGTCAACAACAACCGAAAAATATTAAACTCACCATTCGAGTAAAAGCAGAGCTCTAGATGAGGGAGATTAAGTCCACTAACGTTACTAATGCACTTTCTAATCAATAAGAGAAGCGAAACGACCTGAGTTACAAACACAACATGAGCAGCGAAGTAATAAAAAACTCTCCGCAGTAACGTTGTTTGTTTTGATGGCAGGACTGCTCATTGTCACGTGACCCGCGCAGCACCACTCCACTCAATATTTAAATTGTAACGTCAAACAACAATGATTTTTTCATCGCACTACTGCTAAAAACACAATACGCGTAATATTAGCGTACCTTTTCCACGTCTTAACGCCGCAGCAAGGTTTCTGTGGAAAGCAGGTCAAATCCCCCAGAACCCCTGCGCGTGACACACATTCAGTGTTTTGCTCTCGTCACCATCAGCTCGGGCGCGCGCCCAAGCGCTCCAGTCACGTTGATGTGCAACGTGACAGGGAGGAGCCACAGGACAGGATGCATTTGATTTTCTCCAGAGCACGATGATGAAGAAATTAAGCATTTTAATGCTTTTGTTTAGAAAACAAGCATACAGAGAAAACAAAACAGGCGTGGTGCATTTTAAATTGTAAGCCTGTAATGTTGATTTTACTAGATTACAAATCTTACAGCTTTTCTATTCCTATTTTTCACTAGTCGGTTATTGTTTTCTAGTATGGAAGCCCGTTTCTGCCACTGAATAAAAAATAAAAAAGGTCATTGCCACTATTTATCTGACTTTTTTCTCGACTTTTGCGTCACATAAACTCGCAATTCTGAATTTCTTCCCTCAGAATTGTGGGATATAAACTCGCAATAGCGAGTTATAAAGTCCAGTTCTGAGGAGAAAAAAAGACTGATATGTTCTCAGAATTGCGAGTTTATAACTCAGAATTCTGAGTTAACTTAATAACTCGCAATTGCGAGTTTATATCACGCAATTCTGACTTCATTTCTCACAGCTGCAATGTTTATATCTCACAATTCTGAGAAAAAAAAGTCAGAACTGCCAGTTTGTATCAGGCAGTTCTGTTGAAAAAAAGAGAATTGATTAATTGATGTTGAAAAAACACCTTTTTTTTCCCCAAAAGTGGTTGATTTTTTCTTGCACCTATACCTAGGGTATACTGTAAAACATTTCATGTTGGTTAAACTTAAAAACGAAAGTTCACCTGCTGCCTTAAAAACGTGAGTTAACAACTTAACTTCTTGAGTTGAAACAAAGAGTATCTTTAAGTTTTACAATTTATTAAACTAACAGTCATTTGTTGTTTCAACTTGATGCTCTGAGTTAAAACAACTTATCTTTGTTTCAACTCAAGAAGTTAAGTTTTACAATTTATTAAACTAACGGTCATTTGTTGTTTCAACGATGCTCTGAGTTAAAACACCTTACTATGTTACATTATCATTTCAAGAAAACCCAAATCAGCTCATAATAAATAGACTTGTAACTGGTCTGCTCAAAAATATAAAAATTTTATTGAAATAC
>JAFVLL020009174.1:0-56956 GCA_021397915.2 Tor tambroides
CAATCAGCGCCGCGTCGCTTCTAGTCAAACACACCTAGTGCTGCAGGCTTATTGCCTCACCAACGTTGATGAGATTAACCCCTTAGGTATCGAAATTTGGTACCGAACGACAAGACGTTTTTCGATACTCGGTGGTATCGAGGCAATTCGGTCGGTGCCTAAAAAGTATCGAACTCGATACCCAGCCCTAGAGAGAACGGGAGAGGAAATATACGAGGAGAAGGCAGACAGTCGTGGGCCTAATCATCAGTGTGAAAGCTCTTAAAAAATGAACTTGTCACTGGGGTATCACTAATTCAAATGTCTGGTGTGAGATCACATTAAATTAACATGGGAGTAATGTCAACAGCATTTAATATTAAAAAAAGTGAAATATTTAGAAAGAGAAGAAATTACCTCAGTATTTCAATATAGTGCAAAAAAGGCTTCTTGATGAGTTTTTAATTAGGCTTGTGTGATTTGTGTGTTTGAATAAAAATTGTAAAAATCCTTAAAACAAAATTCATTTACTTGAGAAGCAATTCTGCACAGGATACATAGACTTGTTTTCATGTCTTGAACATCAGATAATAACTTGGTTATATTTAAAAAGTGAGAATTAAAGGCAAATCTTGCTTGAAAGAAACATTTTAAAAGAAAAAAAAAATTACAAAAATACTTAAGTGTACAATGATTTATCATCATCATTTCATGTACTGCAAAATAATATTGTCTTAATCATCACTTTTGATGTTTTCCAGTAAAATGCATCTATAAAACCAAATATATTAAGAAGAGAAGCAAAATGCACCAGATATAAACTGGCAAATTACAGCAATTTTTTTTCTTGTTAAATAAATATATCTGTTTAAAACAAGAAAATTATTTGCAAATAACTTGCCAACTTATTTAATTGAGGATATATTCTCTGAAAATCGACAGTACACCCCAAAATGGAAACTCTGTCATCATTTATTCACCCTAATTTCATTCTAAACCTGTTTGACCTTCTTCTGTAGAACACAAAAGAAGATATTGGTGGGGTTTTGTTTATACGAGTTAATAAAGTCAATGGGATCCAATATTTTTTTAGACCCCCAACATTCTTCAAAATATCTTATTTTGTGTTCAGCAGAAAAAAGGACAACATACCGGTTTGGAACAGCATGAATTTTTTATGCTTTTTTTTTATTATTAAGTATATGGCTTTAAGTATGTTCACACATTTTTAAAATATATATAAAAAAATAATAATTACTTTTACAGCATGCTATGATCTTCTCCACATCAGTTCCTGTCCTCTCTACCCTAATAATAATTAAAAAGTCAACATTAAAAAAAAAGAAGTGCTTTGGGACTGACTCCCTCAAATGCTGGCTAAATGAATGAATGATATCAATAGTACCACAAATTTACAAAAGTGCATTTTGACACACCTTAGATGCAAAATCCATATTGGATCCCAATGTGATAGAACAAATCATCACAGCCAGCTAACAAATTCAATACTGTGATGAGATCCTCATCATGACCTTCTCATTGATGGAGTTCGTTTAAGATTAGCTTATCAAGGCATCAGTGTCTGGGGGTCGTTAAAATCGTCCCGCACCATTGACTCTGACAGCAGCTAAATGCTACAGTGAGTATTTATGGGACACCCCCACGGTCTGCTGCAACCAGCCAATCAGAAACGGCCACTGCATTCATTGCAACACGGAGGTCAGTGAAGGCAAGAAGAACTTCTACAACTATAATAGAAAGCAATGACATTGAAACTTCAGATTAAGCCATGCAGCGACTGATGCTTGAACCACAGGTCAGATATTTCCCATTGCCTCCAGTCGCTCAGAGTTCTCCTTTATTCTGTATCACAGAGAGTGATCAAGAGAATCTAAGCGTCTGCCCCAAGTGAACAATTTAATAGGGAAAAAGAACCAGATACAGTAGAAAGATAGATAAATAAATAAATTTCAAAGTCAAACACGTTTCACAGGATCAATGTGTAGACTGGGTTGGCATGTCCTCCGGGTGCCAGACTCAAAAGCTCGCTTGCTTTACTTCAAAGTAGTAAGACATTTGAATTTCTAATCTCGACTCTATCAGCAGGCCTGAGGCTCAGCGACTGGCAAGAACCTGCGTATACAGGAAAACTAGGACAGTATCCGGGCAGCATGAGATGGATTCACACCTAAAGCCCAATTAATAATTTTCATCATGACTTCAGGAGCCAAGCAGGAAACAGAGAATCTGCGCAAGGATAACTTTTGTAATACCGGAAAGTTTGTAATACTGCTGAAAGCATTTTGCTATAAGGCCACATAGATTTCTCAGACGATTCAGTCACATCTGCCGCAAGATAAAGCGATATGTTGTGAAACAGTTAGAGAGGGATCTGTTTAAATGAGCAGGTGCGATGCAAAAAAAAGCTCAGTTGCACTGCAGGACGTCCTGCAATAGGAGATACACCTGTTCAGGTGACATTTTGCTCAGGAAATGTCAAACATAACTGTGTGCGCTTCTTAATTTCATGTATTATGCATCGCTTTAAAATGTGTGATTTGTGAGGAGTGTTGAGAGTCAATGTGGGGAGTTTCTAAACTTTCATAAAACTTCAAATTCATCTCCATTTCTTTCAATGCATCACTGATGCAAAAATAAAAATGAGTAAATGAATCACTTATTTATTACCGTTTAAAAGTATAGGGTCAGTATTAAGAAATTAATACTTTTATTCAGCAAGGATACAATAAAAATAAAAAACATTTGTTATCTTATAATGTTAAAAGATTTCTATTCCAAATAAACACTGTTGTTTTGAACTTTCTATTTATCAAAGAATCCTGCAAAAAAGGATAATGTTTTCCACAAAAACTTTTAATCAGCACAGCTGTGTTCAACATTGATAATAATAAGAAATGTTTCTTGCACACCAAATCAACATATTAAAATGATTTCTGAAGGATCATGTGACACTGAAGACTGGAGTCATGGCTGTTGAAAATTCAGCTTTGCCATCACATGAATCAATTAGATTTTTAAAATATTTTACTACAGAAAACAGCAATAATATTTCACAATATTACTGTCTTTCTTTACTATATTTTTAAATATATGTATAATCTACTATACTATGAATGCAGTCTAAATAGCATAAGTCTATAACGAAACCTATCGACCCCAGAATTGTTAATGGTAATGTAAGAATGAAAAAGTAAACAATGAGTAAAAGTGAACAAAGTAAACAATGTGAAAAAGTAAAATTCTATCTATCTACCTATCTCTGAGCTCCATCAGGCAGTCAACACAAACTCTTGTAGACTATTGATTGACAGTAGAGGCCATTGTCACTCATGTGAGGCTGTACACCTGTGGAGCTCCAACTCTTAAATCAATTCCTTCCTGTTCCCCATAGAGCAAGACACTTCACCCCTGAATATACCAGTCCCTGCCTGCTATCAATCAATAGAGCTGGATCTGTCAATATTACGCTAAGAAACTTCAGCTCAGTGACACGCAGTGACATTTTGGTGTTGGTAGGAGTGAAATGAGCTACGTTGGTGAGGAGGAAATTATGCAGAATTGACCGACTTGATTTTATCAAGCAACAGTCTCAATCCTCCTAATTATACCCTATGCTGTGACAAAACTATTTCCATTTTATTTATTTTTAGCAGATGATTCTCATTCACACTTTTTGCTTTCTTTAGTCATGTACTTAAAGAAAGTTGCTATTAGCCTTCATGTACATAGAACGCTATATAAAACATCTGTAGCGGTACTCGAGAGCCATCTAGTGGTCAAATAATGTAACGACAACAAACAGCTGGAAACTCGCACGAAACCGCCAGAGGAATAATCCACTCATTTATTCTAACAACAACGACCAAAACAGTTGTACTCTCGTTTAATTGTATTTCATGTGAATGACCACCATTATTTAGCATTTTTATGAAAGAACAGAGAATGCACTTTGCTGAAAGAAAAAGACTGAAAAATGGATCGTATCAGCTCAAATGTGCCCATATCCTTCTAAAACTGTCCAACAGACCAGGGGCCTGTTTCATAAAACAAGTTTACCAAATAAGCCAGGTTTATTTCAGTTAGTCTAACATATTGTCAATTGATTTGTTTCAAAATAAGTCAGACTAACTGAAATAAGCCTGGCTTGTTTGGTAAACTTGTTTTATGAAACAGCCCCCAGCAAGCGAGACCAAGTTTTATTTACTTTTTTTTTTTCTTGCGTAGTACGCTCAGAAAGTTGGTCATTCATTTGTATTTTTTTTACTCAACAAGGCACAGAGTAAGGTAAAGTACGGGCAAGCATAACATGATGTAATGTAATCAAAAGCTTTACTCAAGTGTTGCTTATAATGCAAAAAAAAAAAAAAAAAAGTATTTTCACTATATAATTGTTGCATCAAAGCAACTTTTCTCAAGTTCAGATTTCCATCTTTCACTTTCCTCCTGCATCAAAACAGGAGGAGGATCTGAAACTCGGCTTCGCTGACAGCACAACAATTTAAAGCTGTTGAGTGTCTTTGAACAGTTCAAAGTGATTTATGAAACACTACTGACAAGTCTCACACAGGGTCTCACACAACAAAACAAACGTTTTCTCAAGTTTCTTTTAAAGTCAAAACATTTATATGCAGATCCTGTTCTTGATTTTTAAATACTGAAGTTTTAACAAAACTTTTTCAATGGTTTTATTTAACTTGTACAGCTAAACCTTCCTAAGAAACATGCCTTAAACGAATCTGAGAATAGCTCAATCACCTATTACATAATTAGCCATTATATTTACACAAAGATTACAAGCTAGTAACCTTATTACCTTAACTGTTGGTAGAATATTAATAAAACTTTCTAGGTAACACTTGACAATAAGTTCAAAGTTGTTAACATTAATGCAATAGCTAGCATGGACAAATAATGAATAATACTTTTACAGCATTTATTAACTTAGGTTAATTTTTTATATATACACTAATCCAAGTTTACTAAATTAACAATTACTATATTTATAAATTAACATTAAGCTAAATACAAAATACTGTAAAAATGCCATCAATTAGTTCATGACACCTGATACATACATTAGGTTAACCAACTGAACCTTATTGTGAAGTGTTAGCAGTTTATAATTTCTCAAAGCAGTACACAGTGGCAGGATAGTATGTTGTGTGTGCAGTGCGGAGACTGATGGGGGTGAAGTTTAATAATCTTTATGACAACCTCAGTTATATGAAGAGTAAACTGGTGTACTCACAACTGCAGAGTGAGTAGCCTACATAAAGATAAGTTACAAAAACCCAAGATGTCCTCTTCAAAACCGCTCAACAGAGTCATTAGTTTTAACTCTGAACGAAGTTCGTAAATACTTCCTGATTCAGGAAAGGCACAAAACATTTCCAGCCTGAGTGATTAGTTGTCCCACTGCGTGTCCATTGAAAAGAAATATCATTCATTTCTTCACACAGCATCAACAAAATAGGAGAAGATTGTGACATCCCTTCCTGTCAGCCTAGTAGCTGTTCACTGTTTCTTAAGTCTTAGGAGAAGTGTATCCCAGCGGAGTTGAATGCATGAAGAAGCCTACCATAAAATACGGATGCAGAAAAGATACTTAAACACCCCTCAAAAAAAAACAAAAACAATAAAAAGTATTTTTTATGAAGCAAAGTGCATCATACTTACACCATGAAATCATCTATATCCATGGAACGTGCCCTCTTGTCGCTAAACTTCGACTCTTGAAGGATGCTTTCAATTTTCTGAGCAATGTTGAAATCCTGTTGTATTTCCTGCAATACAATTTGGAAATGTATTTTAATGCAAGGGTTTCTGCAGGCTTTAAGAGGGTAAATTTAAGACTTTTTCCAAAACCTTTTTTAAACCAATTAAAGAAAATTTAAGGAATAAATTAAAGGGAACACAGATTTAAGGCTGTATCCATACTTTACAAGACAAAAATACTAAGGAGGACAATTTTTTGAAATGTATGCGACTTCTAATGCCATGACTATGAATTTAGGACTGTCTGCCTTAATTTGTGGAAGGGTGCATTAAGACTTCTTAAGACTCACAAAAGCTATGAATATAATGGTGTCTCAAGTCAAGTATATTTAATGCGTCAAAGTGAAGCAGACTCACTATGTTGTGCACCGAGCAATGGATTCTGTAGTTCTTCTCCAATAACTGTTCAACTGCAGCAGACCTGCATTAAAAAAAAAAAAAAAAAAGGTCAGTTCCATATCATGACTGGCCAGCTTCTTAAATTCATTACTATTGATCGCTCAGCAAAACACCATTTAGGGATGTCTTACTTGAAGGCAGCACTGAGTGTTTTGTTCTTTCGGACAAATGCAATTCTGACAAGACCATCCCATTCCTATAAATGTGGAAAAACAAGATTATATTATTTCCAATTACTGCAAAGTCAGTATACACACTTCGATTAAGGACAATTACCTGGAAGTTGATAGGCGGCGGAGGATTTTTGGGCTCTATCCTCACCACGCTGGACTCTACTTTTGGAGGTGGTCTGAAATTGTTCTTTCCCACCTTCATGAGCATAACATTTTAGTGTATAATTTCACATATGAATTCTAATGAGAATGCATTAAATGAGTCTGAACAGGCACCAACCTTCATGAGGTGGTCCACGCGGGCTAGGAGCTGTGTGTTGATGGACAGCCTGCAGTACAGCTTGTCTCCAGGTTTAGCCACCAACCGCATGGCAAATTCCCTCTGGAACATCAGCACAGCACACCTACAGACAAAATAAATACAAAACTCAACTCAAACTGATCTAACTTTTCATTATTATTTTCCATTGTAATGCTTTGGGTTTTAACTGGTTTTGTAAAGTCGTAGACAGTATAATGGGGAGAAAATGAGCCACCCATACAAATGTGAATGTAAGAAAGGATAATGCTCAATATGATGGCAGTATCTTTCAGGTTTAAGAGTGAAACAGTAGTTTGTTTACTACATTCACGTTTATAAAACCAGCCTGAAAAACAGTTTCTCCAATTTCTTACCTAAAAAACGGCCTGTGAAGTAACAGCTTGAACACGAAAGGCGATGATATCTAGAAAAAAAATCTCAGTGTGAATACCAGTGATTTGCTAACACTTTACAATGAGGTTTCATTTGTTAACTACATTAACATGACAAATACCTCTAAAGTTTTTCTCAGTTAGTTACTGTTAATTTCAACATTTACAAATACGGCATATTATTAAAATCAAATCTGTTAATATTTCCATTTATTGAACATGAGCTAATAGGAACAAAAAATGAACAGTTGTTTCAATAACTAATGATAAAATTTTTTTTTAAAAAATCAATAAATACTGAAACAAAAGTGTTGCTGAATGTTAGTTAAAGGGGTCATATGATGCGATTTCAAGTTTTCCTTTCTCTTTGGAGTGTTACAAGCTGTTTGAGCACAGATGAGATCCCTAAAGTTGCAAAGACTAAAGTCTCAAAATCAAAGAGATATTCTTTATAAAAGTTAAGACTTGTCCACGGCCCCCTAAAACGGCTCATTCAAACACACCCCCACGTCTACGTCACGGTGTGGAAATATTTGCGTAATGCCGCCCAAATGTTCACGCAAAGAAAGAAGGCGTAGTTTCAGTAACCGCAGTAGTGTTGATGCAGCCCAAATGTTCAAATTTGTGCAACGCATTTTATGGACGACAGTTTCGTGAACCTAGTAGAGTACAAGGCTGGCTATGCACAAAGGCTATTTCTACAAAAAAAAAAAAAAAAAAGGGTCAATTTTGACTTTGCTATGACAATCTAGCACTTCTGAATCAGCAACTGTAAGTAGGTTTTGTTATTAGTTCAAGTATTTGCTACTGACTGTTCAAATGCAGAGTTTTGCACGTAACGCATCGTGTGTGTGCGCGAGGGGAACAGGGTCACATCACAGCGGAGTGTACAGCCCGTCAGAAATTGTCTTAACCGTGGCTTGTGTACTGCAAATACATACGAGCATTATCACTGTGTCTGTCACACGACTCTGTTCCCCTTTCGGGCTTGAACTGATAAAACTAACTTGAAAGCTGAAGCTCGCGATTATGGTAAGGGGCGTTACATTTCCGACACGTGCTTGCGGTGTTCGGCCAATCACAATGCACTGGGTCAGTTGGCCAATCAGAGCAGTCTGCGCTTGTCGGAAGGAGGGGCTTTGTAGAAAACGATGCTTTTGAGAGAGGCGGGGCATAGACGACCTACAACAATGTACCGTATTTGGAAAAATAATGTGTTTTTTGAACATTAAAGCATGTCAACATATTCTGTTACACCAAATACACAAAATAATGATCTTTAAAATAGCATCATATGACCCCTTTAATGCATTAACTAACATTAAAGTTAGTCATAAAAATGAAAATTCTCTCATCATTTACTCACCCTCAAGTAGTTCCAAACCTGTATGAAAGTCTTTGTTCTGCTGAACACAAAGGAAGATATTCTGAAGAATGTGGGAAACAGAGCAGTTCTGGGGCACCACTGACTTCCATAGTATTTTTATAGTATTCCTACTATGGAAGTCAATGGTGCCCCAAAACAGCCTGGTTACAAACTTTCTTCAAAATATCTTCCTTTGTGTTCGGCAGAACAAAGAAATTCATACAGGTTTGGAACTACTTGAGAGTAAGTAAATGATGACAGAACTTTCATTTTTGGGTGAACTATCCCTTTAACCAACAGGACCTCGTTGTGAAGCGTTACCAGTAACTCTGAAGACAGATCTACAGCAACCAAGGAGAAACAAATCTCTGAACCAATACCTGATATGGCAAGTTAGCCACGCAGACGTCAAAAAAGGGGAGCTCTGTCTTGAGGACATCTCCTATGAGGATTTGGAGCTTGTTTTGCATTGGACTGCATTGAAAACAGATTTTTTTTTTTTTTATTTAAACTGATTTTTAAATTCAACCTTGACAACAGTGGCAATGAATGTGTATGAAAAACACTCACGTGCACTGGACCCTTTTTTGAAGTTCAGCAACAAGCCTGGTGTCCAACTCACATGCAACCACCTTTGAATTATAGTAAATAAAGACATTGTTTTGATTTGGGGAGAAAATAATAATAAATATAAATCCATGAATCGCTAATTAAAATCCAGCAATAAACATTTAATGTAACTTATTTACTTTCTTGGCTTTCTCCAGAAGTTTGACAGTCATGTTACCAGTTCCAGGACCAACTTCCAGAACCACATCTGTTGGTCGTAATGCTGCCTGCAAAGACATTTTTGTGTTAAATCAACACACTGATTATGATTATGTTCCAGTGTAGTGACATACAGAAATCTGTCACTTTCTTCTGAAGAAAATGACTTGGCAGAAATATAAAATGAAAATTTTGACAGAAAAAGTCCAAATCCACATTACCGACCTTCTCTATGATCCCGTTGACAACCAAAGGATTTTTTAAAATATGCTGACCAATACCAGTATTGAACATAATTCCTGAAACAGATCAATAAACATTGAATGTTTAAATGTCATAAATAAATGTCACAATACAAATACAAACATTCTTTATGGTCCGAAAAACAGGCTTCATTTTCTTAGTCATATGGCATACACAGTACAAAACATGAACGTAACCTACCTTGACTCTTCACCTCCTGGTGTTGTCGAGATTTCTTCTCAGCTTTAACCTTCGGCATTTTGATAAGTAATGTTTGAAATCCCAAACTGCGAAATTTACAGTACAAATGTGCGTATGCGTTTACTTTATCATAAACACGTGCAGCAAATGCTGGCTTTAGTTCCTTTGGTTTCTCTCAGCTGATCGGCTGGAAATCAGTCGACAGCCTCAAGCTCCCTCTGGCGTCGTGGAGGATGCGTGGCGGAACCGGAAGTGAGTTTTCAGTGCTGTTTTGCGGGTTATTTTTCGCGGCAATCCGAACGTGATGCAAAGACTGTTGAGGAATATGACAGCTGATTTTTGATGTTTATATAGAAGGTAATCTTTCACATTACTATTTAATCTGTGTTAAATATAAGTTTTTTATTTCGCGCTTTATCTTCCGCGGAATAAAATTGTATTAAGAAAGCAAAATAGGTTGTTAAGTTATTGTGTTTAGCGCTAGTTCAGTGTTTTAATTAGCTGGACTCTAATATTTCTTTCTGATACAATTGCGAGTCTGTTATTCGGAACATGTATGCATCTTCTTGCTTCTGTTCTTAAGTTACAGATTCTTTATATTTGAACATCAGAGGACACAAAAACAATGGCATCAGTCACTGCAGAGGACATCAAATCTGAACTGGAAACTTTCAACATCGCCTACAATGATGACACTGTGGATAAAAGTAAATGTCAAGTTTCTTATTTGCTGTTTTAATTTTTGTTAACATAGTATTATAAATACTAATTTAGTGAAATTATGTTTTATACATACATATATATATATATATATATATATATATATATATATATTTATATAGAAAACATTACACTCTTACAATGGTCATAATGCTGTAATAATTGTCTCTTGTAGTGTTGGAGCAGTGTTTGTGCCACAGGCTGAAGGGGGAAGAAATCGTATTTGAGTGGTTTGCTTTCATCTCCAGTAGAGACCAGCTGCCTCTCACTCTTGATAATCTGGACCAGTTTGAACATGAAGTTAGTATAAGTGTGCAAAACATGATAACTGCAACACAGATACTCTAAGATCTCCAGAGATGCCTTAATGAGTAAGAAACCTTATGTTTCCCTGCTTTATTTGTGTACTGTTTTTGTACTCCTTACAGATACTGAACAAGAGGAAAAAGCCTAAAGGCTCATCAAAGGGAAGCCAGTTTAACAAGACAAGAGACATAAACTCTATCCAGGAACTGTATCCTTATCGCTCAAACCATCACTGGGTTGAATTTGATGCAAATTTTGGGCATTTTTTTCACTATAAATGCTCAAAGTAATTTTCTTAACAGAGTCACACAGAATCCGAGCAGAAGAGGAAGAGGAGAGCTTGTTAGATTCCTATTCAACACCTGCCAAAGTAAGAAAAATTGGAGACAGATTAATCTGGGACACTTGATGGAAATGTACGGTAGATGGACAGATATAAAATCTTGTATAGCTCATCTCTTAAAAGTAAACCCAACTGTTTATTTGATATGCTTAAATGTTGTCATTTTCAGTATATTGAAATTTTCTTTCCTGGAAACTGGATTGGTAAGAAAGCACAAATGTAAATGTATTCCTATCTCTATGTGACTGCAGGGCTCTCAGAAGCGAGCACTGACCACCCCAGAACATCCTCAATCCAAGAGAAGTGTGGCCCGACTAACCAGTCCCAGTCTATTGCTGTCACCTACCAGCTTCTCACCAAGGTAATAAAGTCATCAACCATTTATTCAGATTTGAATATGTGAGGTATTTATGAGGAAACAGAACCATTAACAAAATCACCAATGCAATCATAACCTGAGCTACCAATAATTACCTTAAAGACATTGTGGAATAATAAGCAGGGTAACCGGAATCTTAAGTCTTTCAGCTTCCAGATAATGATATCAGTAGGATCTATAAATATAAAGTTGTGTTATGTGTTTGTGTAGTGCAACCCCTTCTCAAAAATACGGCATGCGTGGTGGGCGAGGAGAGGTGGTTTCGTCGTTTGGAGCGGTGCAGGGTCCTCGCTGGACGGGCAAAGGACAGAGCGCTGTGAGGGTTGAGATGCTAGAAGGAGGAGAGAATTCTCTCATCAGCAGCTACAAATACATGTTCCAGAGACTGAGAGATGTGCGGGACGGTGAGCCCGTGTTCTTGTTCTTTTCCAAATGTGCATTGTCATGTTGGATGTGGATTCTTCCATAATTACTGTAACAGTTCTGCCTGCATGGCGTGATGTAGATTTGTGTTTGTGTTGCATGAAACATACAGATTGTCTTTATGATATTTATATATGTTCTCTATCTTGTCTGTAGTTTTGACCGAAAAGATTGAAGAACTCGGAGAGGAATTGCGAAGTCATTTTAACATAGAGGAATTCTCTCCAGTTTCATTACCTGTTCAGGTACAAGCACAGACACTATCGTGAACATTTTAAAGAAAAGAGGCTAAATAATTCTATTTTTGAAGTGATAAAAAGGAAAATATCTGTCTGCAAAAGTTAATTCTGCAGTCTGTGAGTATCCATTTTGACTAGATGTGATCTAATTTTTTTTCTCTCTCTTGTAGGATAGCATCACAGTGCTGGGGCAAGTGTGTTGTGACAGTAACGGCAAGCTCAATGCCCAATCTGTGCTGCTGGAGGCGGGACAGGAACAGGGGGGCAGACAGGTGCCTGTGGATCTGTCTGAACTCAAAGAGTTCTCACTGTTTCCTGGACAGGTGAAATACACATTACTTTTTGATGCATATTTTTTTCTTTTTCTTTTATGTTTGTATTTATCTTATTGCTAAATAATATTTTTATATTACATATAATTTTCAGGAACCAGAATTATTAGTAATTCACTTAAAATTCTGATTATTTTTCATTTGAGAATCAGTTGTATCATGGGATGTATTTTTCCCCCAACTTTAATTATGCAATGTGTTTGGCATATATTATTATTAGTGCTGTCAAACGATTAATCGCTTCCAAAATAAAAGTTTTTGTTTACATAATATATGTAGCCTATGTGTACTGTGTATTTTTATTATGTATATATAAATACACACACATGCATGTATATTTTTCAGAAAAATATGCTATGTTTATATATTAAATATATTTATAATATAAATTTAGGCATGTAAATACATGTAAATATTTTCAAAATATAGACTGTATATGTGTGTATTTATATAATACATAATAAATATACACAGAACACACACATATATTATGCAAACAAAAACTTTTATTTTGTATGCGATTAATCACGATTAATCATTTGACAGCACTAATTATTATCTATATTAGCAACATTCCATTTATTCTCTTCTGTAGGTTGTTGTGATGGAAGGTATGAATCCCTCTGGGGAGAAGTTTGTTGCTACCAAACTACATGAGGTATCTCTCTCAATTGGCACTTTTTAAATTAAACTTGTTTAGGTTAAGTTAGAATTTGTTAAATTGTGAGTTAAGATATTTATTCTGTGATTTGTTTCCCCACCAGGGTATTCCCCTGCCTTTTTACTGTCCTTCCGAAGTGAAACAAGAAATGGATGAGGGTAAGATTGGTGAAAATGTATTAAGAACTTCCCTGTTGAGAGCAATGCTCATATTAAACCCTTCATAACACAATTTTTCAGTGTCTGAGCCTGTGATGGTCATGATGGCTTGTGGACCGTACACCCCCTCTGAAAGTCTGACCTATGACCCTCTGATTGACCTCATTACTATCATCAATAAAGATCGTCCTAATGTGTGCATTCTGGTAGGTATATTTATCTCTTTATCTTAAAGGGTTACTCCACCCCAAAATGAAAATTTTGTCATTAATCACTTACCCCCATGTCGTTCCAAACCCGTAAAAGCTTTGTTCGTCTTTGGAACACAGTTTAAGATATTTTGGATGAAAACCGGGAGGCTTGTGACTGACCCATTGACTGCCAAGCAATTAACACTGTTAAGGCCCAGAAAAGTATAAAAAAACATCGTCAGAATAGTCCATCTGCCATCACAGTGGTTCAACCGTAACGTTATGAAGCTACGAGAATACTTTTTGTACGTAACTTTTTGTTGACGATGTTTTTTATACTTTTCTGGGCCTTAACAGTTTTATTTACTTGGTTTTCATCCAAAATATCTTAAATTGTGTTCCGAAGACGAACAAAGCTTTTACGGGTTTGGAACGACATGGGGGTAAGTGATTAATGACAAAATTTTCATTTTGGGGTGGAGTAACCCTTTAATAGTGTTACTGCTTTTAAGGACATTTTAAAACAATTTATTTAAGGCAGTGACTATTTGCACTTAGTGTAAATAGCATATTTTCTTAGCGATAGATAATATTTACACCAAGTGCAAATAGCTACAGATTCTATTTACACTGTTAAAATAGCAATATTTTCTGCTGTTTATACTACTTATTGCAAATAGTGGCAATTATCTGCACCTCAGTATTGTAGTACATTATAAAACAGTACACAATAATATCGTATTGAGTGTAAATGATCATTTTAATTCAGATTATTAAATGGATGCCTCCTTATTGGGACAAAAAAGCCCTCCCTACACCTATCCTAACCCTACCCGATGCTTTTATTTTCAAATTTTTGATTATTTCCTTCATTTTTATTGAAAATAAATGTCTTTCCGATGTGATATGAGATTTGAAAAGGGAGAAAAAAAGTTCGGCAAAAGGCGGGCTCGAACTCGGGTCGATCGCGTCTTACCGTCCACGGCACTGAAACTGATGCAAAATGAGCGTCTTTTTTTAGTGTTGACTAGCCCAATCACACGTTGGTGGGCGGAGTTAGTGTAAATAGCCTTTGCCAACAAGGTGAGCTATTTGCACTTAGTGTAAATAGACACTCCGTTTATTTAAATCTGAAATTTTTGACTAGTAATTAACTATTTATTTCTTGTTATAGTTTGGGCCTTTTGTTGATTCCAAACATGAGCAGATTGAGGTAAACCAGGTTTTGTGTGTTTTTGAAATTCCTGTATTAACATTTTTCATCATGGCCACAAATCTAACGACTTGATGTTCAACCATTTCAACAGAAAAACCAGGTAACAGAAACATTTGAAAACATCTTCAAGAGATGTGTGGACAGCATAGTAGAAGGAACCAAAGGGTGTGTATATAGATTTTTCCTTTGCGTCTTTAGGAAGTGCTCACAATGTACAACTGTGAGTTTTTATTGCATCCATTCTTTTATTATAGGTCGGGATGCAGGTTAGTGTTTGTGCCATCTCAGAGGGATGTCCATCATCACTACATTTATCCTCAGCCACCCTTCAACCTGACCAACCTCAGCAAAGATGATTCAGCGGTGAGATGATTAGCTAAATGCTTTGAATGTAATTGGCCGTCCTATTTATTAAGTGCTGGTGATTAATATTTTATCTTTGTGTGATTCAGGGCAAACTTAATTAGAAAGACATGGGTTATTTAATATGTCTTAATGCTCAAATTGAATAATTAAACCGTTTCTGTCTACTCTTGTTGTTCAATATACATTTTCCACCCCTAGCGAGTGACCTTAGCTTCTGACCCCTGCACGCTCCTCATTGGTAATGTGACATTTGGCCTGACCTCTACAGACATTCTCTTTCATATGGGAGCTGAAGAGATCAGCAGGTAATACTACTGAACCAGCTAGTAATTATTTCATGAATACAACCTAAAACTGACATGTGAATTTGCATTATTTCGTTAATGTTCAGAGGAATGAGTGAGCGAAAGCACTGATTTATGGTATAATCACGGTTTTTGCAGTGGCACGGGCACAGAACGTTTCTCACGGATCATGAAACACATATTGACCCAGAGAAGGTTAGTAGAGCATATTCATTTCTCATCTTTAAAATGAAATGACCTCATGTTTGATTAGTAGTAAAATGTTGTTTGGCTGTGCTCTTCTCTTCTATTCCTGAGATTTCATTTCATTGTTCTTTTAGCTACTATCCTCTCTATCCTCCTGCGGAGGAAGTCAACATGGATTATGACAAGTTTCAGCAATTCAGCCAAATGAACCTCACGCCTGATATTCTTATCGTTCCTTCTGAACTTCGGTATTTCATCAAGGTAAATAACTCATATTTTTAGATACGTTGATACCATGTCAAATAAAAGGTTATTTCAATTCTGATGAGAAAACTAATTTTGCATTATTTCTCAGGATGTGATTGGCTGTGTGTGTGTCAATCCTGGTCGTCTCACTAAAGGACAGGTGGGCGGGACTTATGGAAGGTTACTCATTCAGCCAAACCCTGTGCTGGTGGAGGGGAAGAGAGTGAGCCCATGTATAGCAGGACAGGTGGTGAAAATATGATACAAGTTATCTTTCCTACTGCTAGAACTTTATTAAATCACGTCTGTATTTTTTTTTTATGTCTGTATTAAAACTTTTCACTTAAAGTGACTGGAAAATAAAATACTTTGTAAAAGGCTGTTTTGTCCAGTTTTTGTCTAGTTACCATGTCATCAAAATCAAAACTTTTCTTGCACATTCTTGTTGTTATTGTGAAGGATTCATCAGTGCATGTTAATCTGAAAACAATGTCTTTTTCTTCCTCTTTTCTGTATCATTGATGTTATTTAGACAACAGGCTAATGGATGATGTTCATCAAAAGCCCACTAGCCATTTAGGCATTCAGGTCTGGCTTGATTCTGAGTGGAATTGGCCATTTTAATTGTTGAATAACCTGTTTGTCTCAAATGCATGGCGTTACAGAAGCAAAACTGGTAATGAATGTGGTTATATATAAACCTTTATTAAAGGATCAGTCTGAACTTTATTTTAAAAAGTAAATTCATTGGTAAATGCAGTTCATTTATCTCACATTCAGAATGCTACTAAAACAATCTCAAATGAGCTGTTATAAAAAGCTTAAATATACATTACACTGAACATGGTAACAGTGAGCACATTTACAGGTAAAGTATATACATTAATTGGAGAACTGTGTTCAAACATGTCTTTAGTTGGGAATGTTTTCTAGTCCCATTGCAATGTCCCTTAATTTAGGATCATCCCTCCAGTTGACTTTACTGGCCAATATGATTCCCTGAAAGCAAGATTTTTATGACAAAGAGGTTCAAAATGCAGTGTTTCTAAACAAATAGACGGCAAGGTAAATTAAATTAGAATACACAAGCAAACATTGAGAAGCCACATACCCGCAACACATTTTGTAAAATGGTGGTGACCTTCTGGTATTTCTGTAGGACCGCTTCTGCTCTTTCCTTGGCTCTCTGTTGAACTTCTCCTTGGTTCTCCTTCACCTGTTTCAACTCATTTATCTCCTGCATTTTCTTCTTAATTTGTCCTTTTAGGTCTTGGAAAACACGAATGAGATTATTTTCTACAAAACTGCAAAATCACAGCAGAAAATGCTTTAAAAAAAAAAAAAGTCTGCATGTCTGGTTATAAGTCAATAAGTATCATTAAAATACTAAGTACCAAGTCTTTCCTTTTGGATATCTGTGATCTGGTCCTGAAGCTCTCGTGTTTCCTGGAAAAAGATATGCAATTAAGTATTCTATGGCCATTAAATTGTTCAGAAATTGAATTATACATAAAATGACAATGTTCTTTCTAAAACATAGCACAGCAGGGAATGTCCAACCTTTAAAATTTTCATGGTCTTTTCACAGAGCTCAGTGTTCTGACAGGTCAGTTCTTTCAGTACTCTGTGTGATGAAAGATATGATTACAGTTGGGACAACTGAATATCAGACTACATAGATCAGTCTTATTTGAATTATTATTCACTCACTCAGCATCTGCATCATTCTGAATCATCTTTTCAGTGATGACGTTCCAAATCTGCATTCTACACAAAAACAAAGAATCACTTTGGACACAGCTGGACATTGGATTGCAAAAAGAAAAAAAAATGACGCTTGATACCACAGCATCTTTACCTGTTCAATACCAGCGTTTTGTTGAAATATGAGAGTCTTGCCTGCTCTATTTCACTTTCATACTTGGATCTACACATTTTTAAAAACATGAATGTCAGGTTATTTTATAACATACAATATATGTACAAACATACATATTCATAAATTCAAACACACTTACAGGTCTGCATCAGCTTCACATGACTCTTTATGTTTTCCTTAGAAACAAACACTACAATTAGCATTAGGTTAATTATTAGTAGTCAATATTTACATAAGTGTTGTTTATTCACATAAAAATGTAAGCTTACCCATGCTGACTTTAACATTCATTTCAAAACACTGATTTTCCATTATTTCTTTCATTCTTGAGGAGATAAAAAACAAGACATACAAGAAACAGACTGAGTATACTTATACTTATCTATTACATATTGTGTATATAGTGCTCTACGTATTGGTGCAAGAAGATAAAGATCACACAAATAAAATAAAATAAATAATGGAAAATCACTTTAATAAACGTGTGGGTGTCACCCCATCAGAAGCTGATGCTGTATCAGGCACACTGTTGTTCATTTCAGCTGGATCAATATCTGAAGAGAGTTCATCGTGATTACTGAGACTCATCTTTGTATATCTGTGCAGAAATAAAAACACCACAAATCCTATTCAATTTTCTGTTGAAGATTTTAGAGACCCTAGATATACAGTAGTCAACATTTGAAGTGGATCAAAACCTTTCATCAATGTTGTCCTAAAACCAAAATGCGTTCTTGTCTTAGGACAACTTTGATGAACTTTTTTGATCCACTTCAAATGTTGACTACTATTTTATTTTAGATTTATGACACAAAATATATAACTGATAACAACAGAGAGTTAAAGCCTCAATAATGGCTGTCAAATGAGCTCTGAATATGTCCAGTGTTCTCGCACCATATAACCAATGAATTCCTTTGACTTCCCAGTTGTTTACAATAACCGTATAAGGATTTTTAGAAAACTACACCAACCGAGTAAGCATATTTAAACAACTTTCCGTTTCACTTACCGTCGCTTCTCGTTCTTTCTATTGCTTCTTTTGTTTACTAATATGATTTTTTTTTATCGCAAGCCTCCAAACCGCGCGACTTCAAACCAGCCTGAAACTGCCGCCAGGAAGTCTTGGCGTCACGTGACTGTCATGTGACCACAGTGATCCACGAAACCCCGCCCACTTGCATGAATCTAAGCATGAGCAGAAATAAACGGCTGGCCGTCACAGGCCACTATCAGCACAGTGTTTAGTGTGTTTCGGAGGTCAACATGGGAAAATAAGGTTATAATACCATACTAGATAGCGTCTTGTTGGTAAGACTGTATGTTTATTGTGCTTATTATGAAGCGTGGCTCTATAGATTTGAAATGTAGCGTTTTTTTTAAAGGCAGAAGCACTTGTGATGATTGTTAGCAGGATGAGCTATTGTATAATAAAATTAATTTTGCGTTTTGCTGCAGTAATGTATTATTGATGTGTGATATCAAAGCTAATTAATTAGATAAATTCGCATGTATGTGTGCATGAATTGACAGCCTGTTTCAAGTTCATTCCATGTGATTCAGTAATATGACCGCTTCTCTGCTCTAGACTCGCACTTTATCAGTAAAGGTAAAGATTGTTGTTAATTCTAGGTAAATAATGCTACACTGAAGCATTAATTGTCCTTTATGATACATAAAGAGTATTTACATGCCCTCGTCTGGTTGCCAAGTCTAAGCAGAGGCGATCAAAACGTTTTTAGGTCGAGTCTTTTCAGTGAATCAGTTGATTCGGTTTGTAGAATCGGTCTGAAGAATTCGAGTTAATTGATGAACCAGTTCTTTTAAACGAACTGTTCAAAAGAACCGATTCGCGGAAATGACTCAGACTTTCCACCGCTAACGTTACTTGTTTGCAGCGTTTGTCCTTTTAAGTTATAATACAACCGCGCCCTCTTCAGGTTGCACTTTGTGGTGTTGTCTGTGTATCTGAACCGGAAGCAGTGATCGGATGTCGTCATGGGAAGCAAAGTGAGTGGCAAGATGGCAGCTGCCAGTCGGGTCGTGCAGGTAATCACTCGCTTCTGCTTGTACACTGAGTGTTTTGCCGTGACAGTTAGTTCATATGGGTCCACTATTGAAACGATGATCACTTATATGCTTAGAATTTAGAAAAAGTGTTTTTACTTCACCAAAACGCATTGATTTCCCTGGTTTGACAGATGCCCTTGTGAGCAAACCAAGTATCTTCTTTGTTTATTTCTTTCTTTCTTTCCTGTAAACCACAATGCCATCTCAAGAGCATTAAATGATGAATATATTGCAAAAATATCTTTGAGAGTTTTGTCATAGTTTCTCAAATGAAAATCCAAATGTCTTTAAATCAAGATGCAGTTAGGCTACTTAAGAAGCAAATTGAAGATATAGTTTTCTGAGAGACTGAACATAATGAAGTGAGTTGATTAAAACAAGAACAAATGTCGGTCAATGGGGTGTTAAAACAGTTTTTACTGTTTTATTTTTCTGAGCTCACTAGCAGATATTTGTTCTTTATTTTGATCAAATTCACTGAAAACAAGATTTTGGGGTTTGGGGAAAGGACTTAAAAAAGATCTTAAAGGTTAAAAAGTCTTATGTATCTTCCTAAAACCTCAAGAAACCTTGTAGACAAGTCGCTTGTGCACAACTGTTTTGTTTTACTGTTCTCATTAGATTTATTCATTTGCAGGTTGTGCGACCTCATGCACCTTTAATTAAATTTCCAGATCGGAAGGGCTTCTCTAGGCCAGACGGTCAGTAACAAGCCCGTATGTTGCTGCCATTGAATTTAGCTAATCCATTATTGTGGGAAATTAAGTTTTTAAGTTCTACATTTTTATTTGTTTAATACATTAGAAGTTTTAGTCAGTAAAATTAAGACAACAAACAATTTTTTAAAATCATGGTAGCAAACATTAAAGCTGGCTCACCACTACTTTGTTGGTAACATTTTCCATGTGCTCTATTTCCAGTACAAGAGGCAATGAAGGTGCTTGCAGCCAGTCTCCCACAGATCTCCCCATCCGCACCTCCACCTACAGCATCAATATCACCTCCACCCAGACCACCGGGACCCGTCAGCCGACTGCCTGGCACCCCTGACAACATTGATGTAGTTAGAGATCTCCCTCAGAAATACCGCAGAAGAACCCTTGCGTTAGATGAAATGGACTACATCCAGGTTAGTGTTCACTTTAATTTGAAATGACAGTAAAGAACATTTTGGGTTTTAATGAGATACTCTAAAACTGTTCTGAAGCTAAAGAGACAGAATTATGAATGCTAACAAGACTAGTAAACAAAAATGGACATGAACATGGACAAACCACTGATAATATTTTTTTTTTTTCCTTCTTCTTTCAGCGTGGTGGGCCAGAGTGACTGTTGTCTGGTCCGGTTCATTCAATTAGATTCTATTTGTCAAAATCAGTTGCCTGAGAGGAGTTCATATGTTATACAGCAAACCAAACTAATTAAATTACAGTTTTATTGTACATACATACACATTATTTGACAGCTGTAAAGCCTGTGCTTGGTTGTTTCATTATAGTGCTCTGTATTTACATTAAAATGCAGAACTCTTCTTTGGTCCATCTGTTATTTAATGTGTTTTACTGGCTACACTAGCCAGCACCTCTACTGACCATCATGAGCAGAGTTTATGAATCTCCTCTTCCATTTCATGATATGTTCTAGATTCAGAGAAAAGCACTGATCTGAGTGCCAGCATATTCTACACGTTTAAACAAAATGGATCACTGAGTATTGTGAAACTGAACAATTAAAATATTTACTAATTTTTGAAAGCTTGTGTCGTAAGTTATTTTTACATGCTTTTAGCCATAACCATCTTTTCTTTTCTTTTTTTTTTACACTGGAGTGGGATGTCATGTTATTTTCAGTCAAATTACCACACATTTGTTTCCAGAGCTTTTATTTCTGGAGCTTTTTACACCAAGTAATAAAGTACAACAAAAATACAAAATAATGAAAAACCAAACAAAAAGCAATACAATTATATGTACATATTTTATAAACAATAGAGATATCTGAATAATTCTGTAATTATGATTGTCTGTATATATGGATATACATTTATAGGATTTGTTGGTTTTATTCACACATTTTTACCACTGTCCTCCCTTCCACTGTTGAATGTGAAAACCTCTATTTAATAATTCTTTTAAAATTCTAAATTAAATATATAAAACACACACACCCAAATCCACTGAGGACAATTTACCAAACTTCTCTCAATATTTTTAAGCTGTAAAATGTTTAATTCTATAGGTCAAAACAACCTGTACATTCTGTTATTTTAGTTTGTCTTTAAATTGAAACAATCTGTAAATATTTGGGGATAAATGTACTTCAGCAACTCTGAAATTCTTCAGCAAAGCTGAAATTCACTTTATCATTTATAAAAAAGTACTAATACATAATAGTAGGAGCACAGACACTTAAAAGTATGAAAATAAAAACTTTTTATATGAGCACCAAGTACTACATTTGTTGTATGTTGAGCATGATAAAGTTCTCTGCTGGATGTACAGATACTGAAAACATTTTGAACAAAAAACTGACAGAGATAAACTCTTTGTAGTGCTTTCTAACCCCTGTCAAGGAATAATGGCATCTACGGATCCATTTTGATCATCGTCTGTATTCGCAGCTCCAAACATGCTACTAACAAGTACTTCTCTATGTATTAATGTAGATGCACAAGACTTTCAACTCAACTTATAATTGCAACTGCAGTGCATTCAATAGAAAATAGACTCTTCACATTACTAATAGCAGCCGTTAAGTATCAGGAGTAAGAATCACGGTGAACAAATGAAACTCCTCAGTCTACTGAGCAAAGAGATGAACAAATGGGTTTAAATGGGAGTGTCCATAAATTATTTCCATTTCTCTCTCTCAAAAAAAAAAAAAATGCTGTGGTATTTTTTTTTTTTGCAAACGACCACCATCAGCATGCATTTTTTTTGACGTCTCTTACTGCAGTAAACAAAAAGATGAAAATAAGCTATGAATATTGTAAGACAGAAGTACAACAATCTATACATATCTACATATTATTGCCATAAACAAGACCATTTTTTCAGCATTCTGCATTACCCTAATCAAAGTCAGGGCTTTTAGTATACAAATTATTCTATGGTAAATTTTTAAAATGCAAATAGCAGGAAGGACTCGCGCTCAGAGGCAGTATCGGTTTTGATACAGTGCGGCAAGCTGACTGCTTTTTGGCAATTAATATTAATCAGCTTGAAATATGTCAAAAGGATCAACAAGAGTCCAATCTGCTTCATCCATACAATATACAAAAATGGTAAAGAACTTAAGACAGTAAGCTTAACATAAAGAGAGGTAAAGAGTGATTAGCAATTAGCTCAATTAACATTCAGGTGTTCTCAGTACCCCAGGCAGCTACAAAATACACATAATGCATAGCTGAAAATAAAAATAACACTGGTTTAATCGGTACTAAAGCGCCTGCAGTTTAGAGTACCAGCAGAAGTTACTGATGATTTGTAAAAAAATAACCTGTGATAGTAATGAGTAGCATTTAAATAGCTTCATAACCTCAAAGGGCAATCATAAACATCACTTCTCACAGTCTAATATTTATACACAACTAATGATAATACTGTCAAGTGCAGATGACTGCCCTATAGGGCCAATCTGTCTAATATAATGATACTGAAGCTTACATTATTATTAGAGTGCCAAATCTAGGGCAAAAAGAAAACTTGGGGACTGGAAAATCTACATTTTTTACAGTGCGCAGTTGAGAAAGATTCAATCTGTGTTCATTTCAGTCATGCTACTTGAGAATTAAGCAAATTATAGGGGGGGGGGGGGGGGGGGAAGCATAAAACCCCAAAAAAAAAACAAGTTATTTAATGTTCGGATTACCACAATAAATTGAGTTTTTAAAGCTTACACTTAAAAACATCCTAACCTGAACACCAACTAATTGACGAGATCCAAAACCTCGTTTGGATAATAAAAAACATGGATATCTCAAGGATTCCTTAAAAAAAAATGAGGCCAAAGCATCTCAGCAACTAGAAGTGCTCTGTGTTTACACAAGTCTTCTGCTCCAAAGAAATCACTATTTTCAATTACAAAAGCCAGTTTCCTGATATACAAAATGCTACATTTCCCAAGGCTTAGTCTATCTTGGGTGGTGTAAACACTGAAAAAAGTACCAAGTTTTGAAACAAACACACATACATGAAAAATCCTAAAACATCATCAACGAAAAATGCAGTTTCGGTGGCAGCGACGACTTTGTGAGAAAGTAAAACTTAAAGATGCAGGTGTCGGGATGAGTACAGTAAGAGACCACGGCTCTCTGCTCCAGCATTTAGGTTTAACTGTATATCACCGAAAACAAAAAGGATATTAAATATCTGAAGGACCAGAAAAATAAATGGCTATTTAAACTCTTGAGAAATCAAGATTTCTTAGCTCTGTACAATAAAGACATCACTGATGTCATATTACAAAAACAAAAAAACAAAAAAAATAACAACAACCAAAAGTATATTCATATATATATAGATTTTTTTTTTTTTTAATTTAAAAAAGAACTAATAGTCAGTGAGCGGATGAATGTTTGTCTGGATGGCAGAGTGGAGTCAGTCGGACTGAAGTGCAGTGTGTTGGTGGTGTCGTGAATGAGAGCCGAGAAAACCATTAGTTTCGCTGCTCCCTATGCTGCTGAAGTCTGTGACCGACACTGCCATTGTGGCGCCTGTAATGCGATGTGCGCGTCTGCCCTCGAAGTCCAGGTTAGAAACAGATACGTCATTGATGAAGGACTCCGAAAGGCCCATCTTGAGCCTCTTGGAGGGCCGTTCGCAGTCTTTGGTACTGCACATGCTGATCTGCCCCAGGTCTGAGCGGTAGAAGCCCGAATCCAACATGTTGAGGCAGCCGCTGTCTCCGTTTGTAGCGTAGCTGAGCTGATCATCATGGTTCAGGGCTCCTCGGTGTAAACTCTCCAGAGGGGGGAAGTACGGGGAGTCTAAACAGCTTATGTCTCCTGGACCATTGCACACAGTAGCTACGCTGTTACTAATGGCTGCAAGAACAAAAAGGGGGAAAGAAAGCAATTTTGGGATATGTTTGAGGAAAAACAGGGATGTATGATAAAGAAAATCTTGCTAATATTCATTAAAAGGGTTTCCTACAAAAATATTTTTGGTAAATTAATGTTTACATTTTTTTTTTTAATGAACATGAAATTTAGTGAGTTAAATGAAGAGCCCCCCCTTGAAAATTTACTCACCCTCAGGCCATGTAGACGAGTGTTTCATCAAAATTTAGCATTACATCTTTTGCTTACCAATGGATGCTGTCAGAATGAAAGTCCAAACGGCTAATAAAAACATTACGATAATCCAACACTTCATCCAGTTTCTTCCAGACCTCTCACATCAACATCCACCAACATATTTGATTGTTTTACACTGTTTTCACTTGTAAAGGGAGCTTGATCTATTCTGGAGAAAACACTATTATGGCTAGAGGATTCATCTGAAGTTAAAAACATGATGGATCAGTTTCTTACAAACACAGCTTTTCACTTCACAAGAAGTTGTTAATTGATGAATTGGAGTCATGTGGATTATTGTGATGTTTTTATCAGCTGTTTGGTCTCTCATTCTGACGGCACCCATTCACTGCAGAGAATTCATTTTTGAGTAAGTGATGTAATGCTAAATTTCTCCAAATCTATTCTGATTAAGAAACAAACTCATCTACATCTTGGATGGCCTGAGGATGAGTACATTTTCAGCAAATTTTCATTTTTGCATGAATGATTCCTAAGGTTCTATCTATATTCAAACTGAACACTTTTCATGTATAAGCAATTCATTAAAAGAACTGGGCTGTGTTTCCCAAATGCATCGTAAACAATGGTTCTACGATCAATTTAGGCTTACGATGCTTTTAGGAAATGCTGCCCAGGTTCATAGGAATCATTTCTTCATGAATCTAGACTACCGTGGCAGCTGAACTCACCTGTGAGGTCACTGGCAGTGATGGAGTTGAGCAGTCCGAGCTGTTGCTCTGCCGATGCCTCCATCCGTCCCCCAGCTCCTGCTGAACACACCGATGACGAGCTGTCCACCGCCAGACCCTCCGCCTCATCCACCAGCCTGTCCATCAGGTCTCTGAAGAGGAAGACAACACAGCTGAGCCCAACACTTTAAATTACACACAGGCACAAGGGCCAATAATTACACATCCCAGTACTTACGTCACACCCGGGTAACAACTGTACTTCTTTTTGCCAAATCGGTTCTGTTGAGCAAAGTAATCAAAACGTTCGGACTTTTTCCACATATAATAAAAAGCCACACATTCTGCTACAGTCCGGGTCTGAACCTGAAAAGAAAAAAAAACTATGAGAATACAGACTTTCACAAGACAAAGAAGATAAAGGTGAAGTGTGTAACGTTACTTGCCTTGTGTTTCTGAACAAGATGGAAGTTTTTCTCATAAATCTGCAGTGCATGTTCAAAGTTTCGACATTCATCCTCTGACCACGGTGGGGATTCTTCTATCGAAACAACATAAAGAGAACATTTATGCCATTGCAGGTACAAAAGATTTCAAGCTGGTCATGTACTGAACAGCCTACCTTTCAAAGTCTTCACATTACTGCGGTATCGCGTCAGTGCCTCACGGGTGTCGTAATTACACTTCAAAAGCTCAAACAACGCCTAGAAAGGAGGTCAAAGAAAAAAATGCAATTAAAACCATAGCAGCAGCTCTCACATGAGCAAAAGATTTTCACATTAATTATATTAATTAATGAGAGTATTTGGAAAGCACAGACCTGTTCGTTATCTCGTATGTGTTCAGATGTGGAATTTTCTGTACTGTCATCTGTAGACTGTGACAGCGCTTCTCTGAGGTAGTCTTTCACTTTACACTCTGACAGCACGTCAGGACACCACAGCAGCTGATCGTTCTCCTCGTACACTTTAAACAACACATATTAAAAATGGTCATTTACAGTGATTGCAATCAGTTTAAAGTTAAATTACAGATATTGTCAGTTTAAAGTCACACAAAGCAATTTAAATACAACACTCACCTTTTTCATCATCATTATAGTGGCTGAGCCCCACTGGAACTTCTGCTTGATACTGAGATCCGACCATTATTTCCTGTTTTTTTAAAGCAAAAACAGTTAATAATACACCTTAATAATTAATTTAATTTTTTTAAATACTTTTAATCAGCAAGGATGCATTAAATTGATCAAAAGTGACAGTAAAGACCTTCATAATGTACAAAAGACTAATATGCACCAAATCAGCATATTAGTATAATATCTGACAGGTCATGTGACACTGAAGACTGCTGGAAATTACAGGAATAAATTACATTTTAAATATATTAAAAAAGTTATTTTATTAATATAATATTTAATAATATTCCTGTTTTACTTAGTTTTGAGCAAAAAAATGCAACCTCGTTGAGCATAAGAGACTTCTTTTAAAAAATAAAACTTATCAACTCAAGATTCTGAACAGTAGAGTATTTGAAAAAAAAAATTGTTCAAGAATTAATCTACACGTATTAAGGGAATGTCAAAAATCAATGTAAGAATGATGAGACTAACCTTTCTAGAATCTTCACTACTTACACCGTCCTCCTCCCCTTCAGATTCCTTATCACCATCGTATGTTGCGTTGGCTAGAAAAAGAAATTAAAAATTCAATTCCTTAAATACATTTGCACATACCTTTAAAAAGGAGAAAAACATGCTTAAAGGGGTCATATTACAGTTACTTTACATATTACATTACTTTTTCCCTGCAGTCTGCCTATAAAGTTTGTTTACGGTGCAAAAAGATAAATGTAATTATTATGACCACTTTTCAGTTTCCATGTGGAAATGTTTTCTATGTTGAATCTGTTTATAATAAATGAAAATAATTCAAACCTCCGACATTCAGAAAGTAAACATGAAAAGTTCAATATGTAAAATCACATAAACTGTACTAGTAAAAGAGTGTAATGAGTCTCCTCACATCTGAGTGTTCTAGGGAAGAAGTCTGTGGCCTCGTGGGAGGTAACAGAAGGGGTCAGGTCATCAGCAGAGGACTGGGTCTCCTCCTCATAATCTCCTGACAAGAGATCTTTCGCTATCTCCTCCTGCAACAGAACACCATTAGTGATTTTAATTTATAATTTTTGTTGATAATTTCCCCTGACACTGAAGCAAAATCATGTCAATTACCTTATCCAGGGTCATGTCAGGCAGATCATCAGCTAGTTCAACAGAGGAACTGTCCATGCTAGATCCCGCCCCTGTACTGACTGATGCCTCATAACGATACATAGCCAACAACTCCTCGATCGGCATGTTCCCCTCCTGTCCAAATGTTTGTTTGTTTTTTAAAAATCGAGAGATTGCAACATGATGCATACAGTTTTTAATGAGGAAATAGTGGATTGTTATGAATGCACGTTACCCTCTCCAAGTCTGACAATTCTGCACTGAAATTCTTCTCTCCCTCCAAAAGCTCTTCCTCCTCCAAAGTTCTCTCATCGTCATACTCATGAATTAGCATCTCAGCTGTTGGATCAAAGTCGTGATCCTCTGAGGACAATGAGCCAACTGGGGGAAACAAAAAAAAAATTATTGACTGATTTTAGTACAACATTTAATGGAAAACAATTGAAATCGCTATAAAATGCTAAACAACAAAAAGTATTAAAATGATCTAATCTCTTGTGTTAGTTAATTTTTTAAGTATTTTTCTGAACATTTTTGATTAAATATTATGCAAAATAAATGTTCACTTCATGCAAATATTTTGCACTTTTTTTGTATATAATTACATTTTCGTATATCCTTACATGAATCAGTATTGTCTATTGAAAAAAATACAGTTTGATCAACTATTACTTGCAATACTACTATAAAAATAATAATAATAATAATAATAATAATAATAATAATAGTAACAACAATAATAATGATACACTAAAAATGTTTTAAATAAGGCCTACCAGGGCTCGAACTCCCAAAGGAAGCCTGTGCGGAAAGATGTAAAGAAAAAAAGAAAAGCACAAAGAAAAAAGGTGGTGGAGAAATAGGTTATCACATTATGCAAAATACCTTACAGTGCAATGACGAGCATTAGAAAACATATAAAACCGAATTAATAAAAACCGTTTGCGTGCAAACATTAAAAGTATAACCCATGGCAGTAAATGTATATCAATGTAAATAGACGCCTGTGTCCCTTTTAAATATTGTCCTCACAAAAATTAATAACGCTTAACTACTAATTAATGCATCAAAACTACATTAATGACAAACCAAACAGCCATCATCTCTATACGAATGCTGTCATCCTCTCTAAACACTGCAAAAAGCCATCGACTCGCACCATAAACAAACCTTTCCTGCAAGTTAATAGCCAACATGCATGTTAACACAATATGTTAAAAACAGGATGAAGCCTAAAAAAAGCAAATGCGTTATAAAAACGACATTTGTATCGAGTAATGTATCAATTACAGGCGACGATTTCTCGTTTGTTTTTTTTCCTGTGAGCTAACGGGGATGAGATTCAGAGGCCTTTCCGATCCCGATAGATCACTCTCCATTTAAACCGGTTTACTATCGTCGGTTTCACACAATTATTACTATAAACCCCGGCGTATATATATCAGGATCTATTTTACGCATATATATCAACGAAAACCACCACTATCGCAGTAAGTCGTTAAAGAGATGGATTTAAAATCAAATACTTTTTCCACCTATCCAGCTTACCTCCGCCATATTGGTGTCTTTTGCCTCATAGGTTGGCTGTGCTGCAGTACCCGGATGCACACAGGGAGCCAATGACAGACGCAGAACTTTTGGCACACTTTTCAAACAGGTTTACAGCAAACCGGGATTTAGATTTAGAATGTTCATTGACCTAACAGTAGCAGTAGTCTATATGGGTTACACTTGATAATCAGCTTTGAGATTTACATATGAGTATATTTACATTCAAGTTTGACATACACATACGCTTTATGCAACCCCCCAGACCAGACTGCATTATGATAGCCTAGGTAAGGATAAAAATTAATTATAAGTTATGAAGAAAAATAACCATACTAGTAAAGATGTAAACAACTTAAACAGAAGTCATAATGCAATGCATAATGCAAAGCTCATCATAATGCTAAGCAAATTAGTATTACAATATGTTTATATGCAATAATAGTCACACATTAATGTATATACCCAGTTAACAAATTTATGCTCTGAGAACGTTTTGCGAATGTTCCCATTAAATTACGAAAACTTTTCTGAATATTCTCCGAACGCTCAAAATGTTCAGGTGTCCAAATTAAAAAAAAAAAAAAAAAAAAAAAAAAATCTTGGTTATGCAAATAACCTTTTGTTTTTCGTTTTGGAAATATTATGGGGACGTTACTTTTGAATGTCCTCTCAAAGTTCTAAAATAAGTAACGTTAATAACATTTTAAAAACATTAGATGGATGCCCAAATGAAACGTTTCAGTAAAAAAATGTTCAGTAACTTTTTTTGTGCTAATGTTTTGTGAATATTTCGAGCACAACTTTGAAGGAATTAGTCATTGGAAGGATGTTTTGTTTTGCTGGGTAGAGCTCTATAGCTACAATACAGATGTTTCAAAGAAGCTTAATAAACGGGAAAATAACAGTGTTGCAAAATACATAAATTATTAAACAAATTCAATTTCAGATGTAAAGCAGCTCTACATAGGACAATAGTGTATTTTTTTAAGTTCAATAACAGTATCAGTGTTGCAGTTCATCAGTTATGTAACAACAGTGATATCATTATTCAACTCTAGTCAGTTCAGTGTTCAGTTCGATTATAGTGTAAAGTTCATTGATTATGAAACAAGTTCAATGCAGCTATAAGTAGAAGGCAACAGTGTCGTACATATCATATATTTGTATCTATCCACCTTTTTCTTCAACGCGGAAGTAAGCTTATGGGTGAGACTTCCGGTTCATTAGCCGCTATAGGTAAATAATGATAAGTGATGACCAGTGTGTTCATAATTAATATAATACATTAAAATAATATGGTAAGACACATTAATTTTCAATATCAAGCAGCAAAACGAACTGTTTCCTACAGCTAAAAATAGCTGGACGCGGATGAGGCCGGAAGCTAGACCCATAGAATTTACAAATGGCCGCGCCCATTTTTACAGCAAGAAAAAGGTGGATAGGCCTACTGACAAATATTAGATCTCTGATGACATCCATCTAACAAGAATGAACATTCCACAGTTAGGGCTGGGCGATATATCTCATGCGTTATGCGTGCGCATCTCGTCAGTAAAGCCGGTTCCTTGATTAGCGGTAAATCTCCATCACCTGCTTTCAAATGGAGCAGCATTTAATACACAGAGCCGTAGTTCACTGACAAGCTACGCAATATCGCGTTCATTATTGAAGGCGATTCATCTGCGATAATGAACGCGATATTGCATAGCTTGTCAGTGAGCTACGGCTCTGTGTATTAAATACCGTTCCATTTGAAAACAGGTGATGGAGATTTACCGCTAATCAAGGAACCGGCTTTACTGATGAAATGCGCATGCATAACGCATGAGATATATTGCCCAGCCCTATCCACAGTATATGATGCCAGTCCTCCACATTGAATTATGCTCATGAATATGCTGTCCAGCAATGACCTAGCAACCACCAGAAATATCCTAGCAACCTCCTAGCAATGCCTACATCTCTTTAAACATTCAAATTTCTTTTCAAACATTCAACCACACAAGACTGTTTTGAACTTCCAGCCAAAGCTTTGTCAAGTTTGACTTAATACATATTTTTTGTTTAATTAAAACTAAGACCATTCAGTAACTGAAGAGAAAATAAACAATTTTATTTCAGCTAGTTGCCAAGGCATAAACAACAGTACTTCACAGCAGTGAGCCTGTATAATTATCTAAGTCTCACAGTTGCATTATTCCACAGGGTGGCAGTAGTAGCCAACACTCTGCACATCTAGTACCAAGGCACTTATTTCATGATTTCATGTTCTATTTGATATGTTCTACCAGAAGAGAAGCAGTTAATGCATTTATTTGTTTGACAGTTCACTCTTTTCCAGTTTCTTCAGCCACCTAAACTGTAGCAAACTGTTGACAAGTAAAAGATTTACAAACGTTTGTCATCTGTTTAAAAAAGGCACAGCTTCTGTTTCTAATACCATTGTAGTACTGTTTTAAAATCACTGCCTTTATGATTAATTTCTGCCAGGTTGTCTGTGATTACTCTGACCTCAGTTCACAGGAACTGACTTGATATGTTTTTCTGTTCTGCAATGACGTCAGTCCCAGACTGTAGTAGCACAAGGTCATGCATATTTAATACAGATTTACTGTTCGGGTGAGCATGACATTGACTACTAAAATCACATTCCTATAATAGTGTGAATGAAAGCATTATTACTTGTAAAGTAGTTTAGACCTGCTCTTTAATGAAAGGATCTTGGTAAATTTATCCATCTTGACCGATTTCTCTTTCAACCCAGTCATAATTATACTATATAGTTTTTATCATTATTTTTTTATTCAGCCAAATTGAAATGCAGTAAGCTTTCAAATGTTTTCATTTTTTTAAGTACATTTCTGAATATTATTTAAAACATTCACTGGAGCAATTTATATACAGATTATCCTTATATACAGATTATAACCTTGAAACTTAAAATGACTTTTATGCCTGCCAAGTGTCCCATATATCTACATAAAACAACTGACAAGGACAGAAAAATGATACTCAAACCCCTTGCAGGGTATCTCAGCTTGAAATATAATAATGTGATTTTGCTTCAGACATGCTAAATATAGACTATGCCCTCCCTTATCCGTGAGAAACAGGAGGTCTTTATTTTAGCAACACGTTTCTCTCACTGGGTTTAGACAATAATTGCTAGTTTTTGTGCACATTTCCGCTCTCAGTATTTGTTTATATTGTGCACTGGCACATAAGCACCACTATAATTTTAAGCAGAAAATATAAAAGAACTTTACCCTGTTGAAAAGACCAACATCAATTTCATGCCGGTCTAAGCTACTTTGAGGGTTAGTGGTGTTTTGGTACTGGTCTAGCTGGTGGACCAACATGGCCAAGTTGTCTTTCCTTTGGTCAACCAATCTGTCTTTGATATTCTGCAGCCATTACTGAAGGTTTCTTTGATGAACAGAAGAAAAGCATTTATTTGAAATCTTATCTTTCAATTTAACGTACATTGATTACTTAAAAATGTATAAGCATTTAAAGAACACTGAGCCGGGTGTTGGTTATACATTTCACACCATTGTGCTGGACTCTGTTCCTTGCAGAAGCTAGGAAGTCCTGCTGCAATGTTTCACACTGACCTGAGCTTGGACCCCACCATCTCAGGACACCTTGTCCTGCTTTTGATGACCCCTGGAGCAGAGAAATGCAGAAAGACCCCCGCCTCAGCTGAGGTTATCATCACACATGTCAAAGTGTCACATCTGTTCTGTCAGGCTCTCTGGTAAGGCTACACCAGCACCTTTATCTTTTAATGTTTTATAGAAAAAATACAATATGTTTGTCACAAAAGTTGTGTATATATATATATATATATATATATATATTATAGAAATCAGATTAGACACCATATTGAATTTAAACAACAGTGCAATCAGTAGTACAATATTCAATCCAATATTGCACTGTCCTGACTAAGTCTATTATGATTATTAGAACTTTAATAGTTATATTGTTCTTGGTATGAACGGCCTATAACTCATTCCACATTTGCTATAGCATGAATCATATCTCAATCAGATTACTGAGCATATGTTCTATTATTATTCTAAGTAATCAAACTTAGATTTTCAAATGGCAATAGATAAAATGGAATAAATCCCATAGACTGCAAGATCTACATGTAGGCTACCAGATCTTTATGTACCAAAACAAACATTATAAATACTTTGGGATCTTTTGACTTTGCCCAACAAGAGTTAGCATCTACATCATCCAGAAATCATGGTGGCAGTGTAATCTAGTTCAATATGTTTTCAGTCATGCATATCCATTCCTGTGGTATAACATTAGCAGCAGATGAAAAGAAGTGAGGTTTCAATTGTACAATTTTACTGCACTTTCTAGTGACAAGATGACGCAACGATGATTTGTAGTCCTAACACTCAGCGGTCTGAGCTTAAAATAGGGTCTGCCTCACAGCGAGAAAACATCAACAGATTGTCACTTGCTTCCTGTTTGACAGTTTCCCATCCCTTATCTTCTCAAAGCTGTCTAAATTCATTGTGTTGATAAATGCGACAGTGGCCCAGATAGAGCTTTTGTGTGACCATTTTGCCCCTAGATAACGCTTACAAACAACATAAGTCCCATACAACCCCAAAAATATCTCAATAACAATGGAAAATACATTCCAGGTACAAAAGAATATTTAATTACATATCAAAAATAGATAGATAGATAGATAGATAGATAGATAGATAGATAGATAGATAGATAGATAGATAGATAGATAGATAGATAGATAGATAGATAGATAGATAGATAGATAGATAGATAGATAGATAGATAGATAGATAGGTTTTGTTCATGGCTTTGAGCCTCTTTTTTTGCTATTTTGCATTGACGTCCTCTGTTTGGACTCCTTTGGACTTGTCACATGGGGGAACTTCCTCCAGGTTTCCGTTCCTCTGTTTCCAGGACCACTGAGGAAGGATGCCACACATATCCTCTGCAGATGCTTCCAGCTTCCTTTACTCCCTAAGCCCAACTGAGAGTTGAGTGTGTGCATTTGTGCGCAAATACAGAATAAAAGCAACTCCCACTTCCTGTTATCAATGCATAAACAAGTCCTACAACACAAAGGCAGCCTTATGCATTTTCCAGAATCCAATTAGGCAAATGTAGTTATTCAATTGTAAAAGACCATTAACTGTATCCTTTTTCCATTTGGCATTACCCTACATGTTCTTTTTAAAAGGCATGTGGTAATTCATGTAATTCAGTGATGTAGAGCTATTCAGTCTTGATGTCAATTTGTAGCCCACCAAGAAGGACAATTCACCACGGCTTCCCCAGAATTGCTAATGGGTTTTTAGAATAGCATTTTGGGTTTTTTATAAAATGTGTGCGGTTAATTTAGCATGATGAAAATTATGTTCTCTTAGAAATTCTTCAGATTTTTAAATGTTTTTGAATTATGCTCACCAAGGCTGCATTTATTTGGTCAAGATACAGATATATGGTGAAATATTATTTTAAAATATTACAGTTTTATAATATTTAATGCAACTATTTTCTATTTTAATATATTTTAAAATGTAATATATTTCAGTGATGGCAAAGCTGAATTTTCAGCAGTCTTCAGTGTAGCATAATCCTTCAGAAATCATTCTAATATGCTGATTTGGTGCTCAAAAATATGTCTTATTATTATGAATATTCTAAACAGCTGTGCTGTTATGTTTTTGTGGAAACTGTGATCCATTTTTCCCCACATTAACCATTCTTTGATTAACAGGAAGTTCAAATGAATAGCAATTATTCATAATAAAAAATCTCTTAAAAACATTATAAATCTCTTAAAACATTATAAATGTCACTTTTGATCGATTCAATGCATCCTTGCCGAATAAAAAATCTACATCAGCTTTAAAATTCACATTTATATATGACTGTAATTTATGTTAAAAGTGATTTTAACCAATTTAGCTAATTTAAAAAAAAATACAATTAAAACATTTAGGAGGACACCAATGGCTTGAAACTGTTAACTGAGTATGAGGACTGTTGGGTGAGCCTCCCATAAAAACTTGTCCTGGACCCTGTGAATTTGTAATGCAGCAAAAGTAGTTTAGACTTCGTGAAGTTGAGGAAGAGTGAAAGACAGTTGAGGGTTACCGGGTTTTTCGTCTGATTCACGGGAACATCAGAGAGAGTGTGGGCTGGTGAATCTCCCTGCTGTATCCATAGAGATCAGATCCCTCATAAAGCCCAAGTTTACAATGCTGGCCTGCGGTCTCCTGTGTCCACACTGCTTCTCTCAGCCAGGCCTTTATGAATCACACCACTGAAAGCTATAGCTGGGAAATTCAGATCTTGGTGAACTGTGAGTATATGTGCGCTGCCAGTGTAGGTGTAGGAATGCCTATTTGTACATGCTGTGCCAGTTTAAGTAATCTTAATGCTGTGAGAGTCAGAAATGTATCCCCAGATATCTCAATTAAGGCTAGGTTAATTCAAGGTAAGCCTGTTTAAAGAAATAGTTCACTCCAAATTTCTTTTGATATTTTGAAGAATGTGTCACTGAACAAAATTAGGCAGCTACAGATAGACAGAACAATATAATGATAGATGGAACAATAGAGTGATGGATGGATGGATGAATGGACAGACAGACGAATCAATACATAGATAAAATGATAAAACGATGGATGGATGGATGGATGGAATGATGAAAAAGCTATGGGTGAATAGACACTCATAATTAATTGTACACTTTAATATCACTAATCAAGCATGTAATTAGGCATATACTTAAAGTGTACTAAGTATACTTGAAGTTGTTCCAATTTAGCATATAAAAGTACACTAAATACACTTAAAGTTATACTTTACTATAATTTAATTACAACTAAAATACACTTAGTACAAAAAATAGTTGTTCCAAAATAGCACACTTCAAGTTAACTAATCATTAAGACACTTGAAGTACACTGACAATTAGTTTGGCCGCAAGTATACTTAATTTTTTTTTTTTTTTTTTCACTAGGGCAGACAGACAGACAGATAGTCATTTTCTGAAGAATTACCTCTTTTAATTTAGTTTGAGACAAATGCACTATAAGTTCAAATAAAGATCAATGAACTTGCTTCTGAAGTTCAAAACATTTCTAAAGATCAGCCATCTGTGTTTCTGGTGTGACTTCACTTATGTGGGAATGTCCTGAGAAAGCACCATGCAGGAACGTGTGACTGAAATGAAACTGTGCGCACACCGGTTAGTCATCATCACATTCTGAGCGCAAACGGGGAAGCCGTTAATGCGCTGATGCCATCTCATCATGCGAGCTTGTTGTCTTGCATATATTTACTGGCTTGTGCTGAAACGAGAAGATGTTTATGACGAAAGTTTAATAACCGCTGAAGTTTTCCAATTAATTGACTGAAGATCACAGCAAAGAGCACAAAGTTTCTCTTTCCTTTGATCAGCAGTTCTGCAGTTAAGCTGATGCCCAAAATGGGAAATGAAAAATGACTGTTACACTCATGCCACAATCTATGGCATCACAAGTATGTTCTTCCAGGCACAGCCGTGAATTACAATGACTCTTTTGACAAGCCAGTACACGGAATGTAACTTAACTTGATTAAGAGTAGTTTGCAATCCATCAGATGAGTTTACTGTAACCTCAAACAATGCAGTGATACAGTTGATTTATAAGTACCAGCAATGCGGACAGAAACTAGCATGAGTGTTTTTCATTCTTCAGATCATTGCGATTCCATTCATTTTCTATTTGACAGAGGTATCCGGTAAACTCTTTCTGTTCTGTCCGCTTCTGTTTCAGCTGAAATACCAAAAATTGAAGTTTGATGTGTTGTACAGCAGGAATGTACAGTAGATCTTGTTAAATCCAATTAGTGCATTTTATAATGCTATATTGAGTGCAGAACATTGTAATTTGTAGACTTCTGCATTACTGTGCATGTCTGTTTTTTCATATTACCTGATAAAAAACATTAAAAACCAAATTCATGCAGCTTTCATTTGGCTGTTGTGCAAAGTAGGAAGGCAAAGACATCACCGTTGTCTCAAGCGTTCAATGCGTTTCAGTGTGAGGTCGAACAATAGGTGAGGTCACCCCTTCGAGGCAATGTTCTGAGTGTGCTGGGAAAAGAAAGGCAGGCCGTGGTGAGTCCTCCTGACCATCCAGCATGACCGGCTGCTTCAGCAAACAATGATGTGAAATGGAAAAGGGGAAAACAGGATCCAGAGTTTGGGAACTCCCTTTGCCTGCAACTACAACACGGTTATCTGGGTTAGAGACCTTTGGTGGGAAAAAACAATGACACCAGATCACAGCAGGTCATATTCAGTGTTTATCACAGGTTTATCATAGGTTTATCCCAGCACAATACACACATAATTAAAAATTATTTGTGCATATATATATATACAAAGTTCTGTTCAAAAGTTTACATACCCCTTGCATAAGACAAGTCCACAAGACAACGTAACTGAATTTACAAAAATCAACCAGTTCAGATGTGTACACTGAATCTTAATTCTGTGTGTTGTTAACTGGATGATCAATGTCTGTTTCTCATTTCTTAAGTCTATTTTTTGTTCTGAGCAGTTAAACTGCTCCTATTCTTCAGAAATTTCCTCCAGGCCCTGCACATTCTTTGGTTTTGAAGCATTTTCTGCATATCTGTACGCTTTCCAAAAATACAAAACTATTACAAAAGGTAAAAAACATTCACTGATGAAGGCAACACAGTGCACTAAAAGAAAGAGGTGTAAACCTTTGAACAGGATGATGATATGTAAATGTTTCTTATTTTTTCCATTTAGTACTGCCTTTCAGAAGCAATATACGATATATACACGATTCCTAGAAGACAAAATAAATCAAATTTACCCCAATCTTTCAACTGAAAAGTTTACATGCACTTTGTAAAGAATGTTAATAAAGAATCTTTTGTAGATCAGAAAACTGAGATTTCAACAAGATATGAAAACAATAAAACTCTCAAGTTTCCACTACATTAATCTTCAAGTTAAGAGTGCTGAATGATGCATGACGATGTGTAGTTCACATGTCTTCCTCATCGGCACCTCCTTCTCACACTGGCACTTCTCTCTCACACACAAAAATCTATGTGCAATTCAGCTCTGAGTCAGCAGCACTGAGCTAAACTTTTCTCTCTGTCATTCTTGGCCTGTGCACTATGACAAATACCAACCAAGCAAGTTATAGTTAAGGTTAATCTAACAAAAAAGTATTGTGGTGGTACTTTGATACAGTGATGGTGACAGAAAGTAATACCATGTATATACCATGATACAGAATGATAACCATATTCATATACCATGCAATTTACTTGCAGTACTCAAAAGTAATTCAAGGAATGCTGTAGTATTACCACAGTGCATGTAAAATGCATCATCGTGGTACAAAAAATCATGCTAAAAATGTCAAAAATCGTTTTTGTAATTCAGTTGCAAAATGCAATTTGTGCCTAGAATGTGAATGCAGCATGCTAAATTTTCCCCTAGAAAACCATTACAAAGTAAACGCTTTATGTGACATAATGCATTGTGATGTTATAGGAACAAATTTAGTATACAGCTTATTAATAAAACATACTATGTACAGCAACATGACCCCAGAATATGAACACAACATGAAAAAAGTTTTCATAGAAAACCATTAAAGAAGGAAATGCTTAACGTGCATTTTTAAAGCATTGCATTCATATTCTGGGTTTGCATAATCAACAAGGTGTATACTGAATTTGATCTTTTAATATCACTCTCTTACTATCCTACATTAAGCAACGCTGAGCGTTTTAGAATATCCCACTATTATAAGTGATTTAAAAATTGTGGCAGGCAATACAACGCATATGTTCACATGTTTTTTTATTCTTGTTAGAGGTGATCTAAATATTCATGGCTTAAAAAAACAGATGGAAAATTGGCAGGTCTGTGCTGTAGTTCTACAGCGGATGTTTTGCCCTCCAGGACTCTGCGCCAGTCACATGACTAAAAAAAACTATGAATAAAATTAATGTGAACTTGAACTTAAAGCTGTTTAAATAGCAGTAGGAAAAAACAGGAACCAGCTGCAGTAATGCATAAGGGAGGAAGACAATATCACTGTTGAAAAAATCTGTCCGTCATCTGTCAACAAGACAAAAAGAAACATAAAACAGGCTCTTATGTAATATTTCGGCAAGGCTTTGTATGTATAAAAGCTTGTATCTATGAAGCCAGTAATTATCAACAAACTAGGAACAAATCACCAGCATCAGCTGATCAGCATCAGCTGTCCTCATACACTCTGAAAAATGCATAGCCAATTAAAAAACAAAGTGTGCCATCATGGTCCTACAAAGACAATAATGTTAACCAGAAACTAAAGCATCAAGTCATGCTGCTTTAACATCGATTACTAACCTCAGAACATTCTGTTCCCTGGACTCGTTGCTGGTACAAGTACTTAAGACACAGTTCAGCTGGCTGGTTCAGAGGAACATTAAGGATACAGATAATCTTGGTCTTGTATCTCTGAGCTCAGCTTTGCTTTTTTCTCCTTCTTGTGAAAACATCACATTTGTATTCATGTGAAGCATTCTTTGCAAGAACACAATATAAAGGAGTCATTTCATTGCAGGCCAGTGATTAATGGATCTGGATGAAAAGTCCAAGCTGATGCTATAATTATAGAAGCCGAAAGAGCAAATGGGTCACATCAGATTATTATGCAAATTGTAATGGAGTTCAAATGTGTGTGTGTGTGTGTATGCATATCTATCTATCTATCTATCTATCTATCTATCTATCTATATACATATATACACTGTTGCTCAAAAGTTTGGGATCAGTAAGATTTTTAATGTTTTTAAAAACGTTTTCAAAAATACAGAAAAAAACTGTTATTTTGTGAAATATTATTGCAATTTAAAATAAGAGTTTTCTGTTTTAATATACTTTAAAATATAATTTATTTCTGTGATCAAAGCTGAATTTTCAGCATCATTACGCCAGTCTTCAGTGTCACATGATCCTTCAGAAATCATTCTAATATGCTGATTTATAATCAATGTTGGAAACCGTTGTGCTGCTTCATTTTTTTTTTTTTCTTTGGGGACCTGTGATAATTTTAATAAATTATAAAAAATATTATTATTAAAAATTATTATTATTATTAATATTATTAATAAAAAAAAATATTAATAAAAAGTTAAAAAGTACAGCATTTATTTAAAAAAGTAATTTTGTGTTACAATATACAATGCTATTCAAAAGTTTGGGGTCAGTACATTTTTTCCTTTCTTTTATTCAGGAGGGATGTGTTAAATGAATAAAAAGTCATAGTAAAGACTTATATTGTTAGAAAAGATTTCTATTTTGAACATATGCTGGTCTTTTTAACTTTGTATTCAACAAAGTATCAAAGAAAAAAAGTATCACATGTTCCAAAAAATAATTTGAAGCAGCACAACAGTTTCAACACTCATAATAAATCAGCATATTAGAATGATTTGATTTTTGAAAGATCATGTGACACTGAAGACTGGAGTAATGATGCTGAAAATTCAGCGCTGCGTCACAGAAATAAATTCTATTTTAAAGTATATTAAAATAGGAAATATGTGTGTATACTGTGTATATTTATTATGTATATATAAATACAAACACATGCATGTATATATTTAAGAAAAACATGTTATATTTATATATTAAATATATTTTATATAATATAAATTATATGAATATAAATATAAACTTTTAAATACATGTAAATATTTTCAAAATATATACTATGTCGTGTGTCTTTATATATACAAAATAAATATATACAGAAGACACACATATATTGTGTAAACAAAACTTTTATTTTGGATAAGCGTTGTCGCGATTGATCGTTTGACAGCCCTAATTTTACAGTAATTGTTGGCCTTTCTGGAAAGTATGTTCATTTACTCTATATGTACTCAATACTTGGTAGGGGCTCCTTTGCTTTAATTACTGCCTCAATTCGGCATGGCATGGAGGTGATCAGTTTGTGGCACTGCTGAGGTGGTATGGAAGCCCAAGTTTCTTTGACAGTGGCCTTTAGCTCATCTGCATTTTTTGGTCTCTTCTTTCTCATTTTCCTCTTGACAATACCCCATAGAGTCTCTATGGGGTTTAGGTCTGGCGAGTTTGCTGGCCAGTCAAGAACACCAACACCATTGTCATTTTACCAACTTTTGGTGCTTTTGTCAGTGTGGTGATGTGCCAAATCTTACTGGAAAATTAGATCAGCATCTTTAAAAAGCTGGTCAGCAGATGGTAGCATGAATTGCTCATATATTTCTTGGTAAACGGGTGCAGTGATGTTGGTTTTCAAACAACACAATGACATTGCACCCCAAATCATCACAGACTGTGGAAACTTAACACTTGACTTCATGCAACTTGGGCTATGAGCTTCTCTACCCTTCCTCCAGACTCTAGTACCTTGGTTTCCAAATGAAATACAAAACTTGCTCTCATTGAAAAGATTACTTTGGACCACTGGGCAGCAGTCCAGTTCTTCTTCTCCTTAGCCCAGGTAAGATGCCTCTGACTGTTTTCTGTGGTTGTCTGTGGTTCAGGAGGCTTAACAAGAGGAATATGACAACTGTAGCCAAATTCCTTGACAGGTCTGTGTGTGCTGGCTCTTGATGCCTCAGTCCATTCCTTGTGAAGCCTCAGTCCATTCTTTGTGAAGTTCACCCAAATTCTTGAATCAATTTTGCTTGACTATCCTCATAAGGCTGCGGTTCTCTCGGTTGGTTGTGCATCTTTTTCTTCCACACTTTTTCCATCCACTCAACTTTCTGTTAACATGGATTGATACAACATTTTTGTGAACAGCCAGCTTCTTTTGCAATGAACGTTTGTGGCTTACCCTCCTTGTGAAGTGTGTCAATGATTGTCTTCTGGACAACTGTCAGATCAGCAGTCTTCCCCATGATTGTGTAGCCTAGTGAACCAAACTGAGAGACCATTTTGAAGGCTCGGGAAACCTATGCAGGTGTTTTGAGTTGATTAGCTGATTGGCATGTCACCATATTCTAATTTGTTGAGATAGTGAATTGGTGGGTTTTTGTTAAATGTGAGCCTAAATCATCACAATTAAAAGAACCAAAGACTTAAACTACTTCAGTCTGTGTGCATTGAATTTATTTAATACATGAGTTTCACAATTTGAGTTGAATTACTGAAATAAATGAACTTTTCCACGACATTCTAATTTATTGAGATGCACCTGTATATATACTTAATATATATTATACCATGGTCTGTCAGAACACTCGATTCTGATTGGCTGGCAGGTATGCATTAAAACCATTTAATGCACAGGTAATCATGTCGGGTGGTTCTTGGCCTCCACATTGTCCATTAAAATAGTTTAATTCACAGTTAGCCGTGCATTATCCCTTATATGTAATTTTGAGAATGAGCATTAATAAATCTGAAAGAAAGTCACATACTTCCTATGTTGTTCATTAGTCTTGTACCAAATAAACACTTGTGTAATCTTCACTTTCCTCACCTGGTCTTTGATATGTAAATATTTCCCAATAGCTTTACTTCTTATCAACATAATGGATTACATGTGAATAATTAAAGCCTAGGAATCTGTGCTGTTCAAAGGAGTCCTCATTAATATGGAACATACTTGGAGAAGTTGAAGTGCAGAGGCCCTAATGTCTTCTTCATCTCAAATTGACAGACACGCAAACAAACCTCTCCATATTTAACATGATTCTTCCTGCCTCTTACATAACGGATTGCAGCCAGGTTACAGTCATTGTGTCCTTACGTAAGGGGGGAAGGAAGGGAGAGACGATTGGAAGGGACTGCAAGATCAGCCCTTCACCCTTTCCTTTCAAGTTTGATTATTAATTTAATGAGGGCAAACGCAAAGAAAAAGACAAGGAACATAATTGCTATGAGTGCAGGAAATATCCGTTCAATTTGGAGTAACTCTTGGAGACTCTTTTATTGTAGATCTGTTTGTCTGAAGTATCATTAGCAGTAGTTTTGTTCTTGTTCTTCATGAAAGTACATTTGGTTCTTATTTTGACCAAGAAAAATTGATATGAAACTAATTTGATGTTACTATTAAAGGTATGATGATACAGTTCACTCAGGAAAGAAAGAAAGAAAGAAAAAAAGAAAGAAAGAAAGAACACAAAAGAGATATTTTGAAAAATTTCAAATTTACAGCTCCTTTCAATTCAAGAGTTTCAATTCGATTGCCTAAAATGTCTGGGTTTTGGCTTTGTTTTCCTACTGTTTTCACACTTGCTAAAAGTAATGACTGAAAAGCACTTTGACCAATAGCATGCATGCATTGTACATAAGTGACCAATCGTGGAATGCGAGAAGGTGGGATCTACAGAGAACAGTCAAAAAATGCAAAATACTAGCATGTTAATATGAAAACAAAGCCAAAACCTGGACATAGGCAATAGAAATCAAGACATCCAGGAAAAAGAAGATGGATAGTCACCACATTTAATTCATTTGAAAATAAAAACAAGAAATGTAATGAAGTGTTTTTACACTTTGGTCCAGAAATTGTTTATGAAATATATAAACCAATTTCTATATACACTCTAAAAAATGCTGAGCTAAAAACAACCCAGCGCTGGGTGAAATATGGGTTGTTTTGACCCAGCAGTTGGGTTAAATGTTTAACCCAACATTATGGCTAGTTTTACTTAACTATTGTTTAAAAATTACTATATGGCTGGCTTAAAATGAACCCAAAATAGGTCAATTTAAAATCAGACATCTAACTACTATAGGCATCAGCAATAATCAAAAGGTGAACATTTATTAATGTTTTTATTTAATTATTATTTATTCAACTTATTAATAAATCTTAATTTATTGAACAAATTAATAAATGTTAATTTCCAAACTATTTTGTGTTCATTTTAAGCCAAAAAAAATAAAATAAAATAAAATATATATATATATATATATATATATATATATATATATACATATATATATATACATATAGCACATTTAACCCAACCACTGGGTCAAAACAATCCAATCGGTGAGTTTGTCCATATTTCCTCTAGCACTGGGTTATTTTTAACCCAGCATTTTTTATAGTTTAAAAAATTCCTTCACCCTCCCTGTCTTCATCTTTTCACATTGTTTCACATCACTATAGTGGCAGCTGTTCACCGTTGTCTCTTGGTAACATCTCAGCATGAGAAGATTCCATACTGTTTTATCTATGTTTTTTGTCACTTTAGATTTGCAAAGCAATCTTTACACACAGAAGGGCACTTCCGTTTTCTGCTAATGATGTACTGCAGAAATGGGCTATAGGAATAATGTAATTACAGAATATGGTGCTATAATAGTCAAGTCAAAATTTATTTCTATAGCACATTTAAAAGCAACAGAGTTGCACCAAAGTGCTGTAAAATAAAACACAGTATATAAAAAGCATGAAAGGAAACATGCATCATATGAAAAATAAACACATAAAATAGAATCAGAGCAAATTGACATCAAAGCCTTCACAATGCTGTACACAGTATATGAAAATAAAATTATTATGGCATAATATATTTTTAAAAAAACCTTTATTTCACATGGATCTAGACAAATGTTTAAAAAAATCTTGTCTGTATAGCCAAGTAATTTTTTTATGTATTAAATGTGCCATGTAAACTTTGCCTAAATTTTGAAGACAAGCTGCAATGAGAAATGCATTGTACTACAATTTAGCATTACATGCAGCAAAATTAATAATTAATTTGCAGCAAATGATACTACGTCAACAACTGCAGATCACTTTCAGACTGCATTCAAACTGCGACCTAGACCAACATTTCAAGAAGACCTGATGTAGTATAAAACACTTTCACATCAACCAAACATGAACTCTGATGACAAATGGAAAGCATCATAATTTACATCGATTTGAATACCGAGCTGTGATTGGTCTCGTCTTGCGCATTTTCAACCATTTATAGCTGCCTTTACGCTGCACTGTGATCATGTTTTGGTTCTTACGTGCAGTAGACAGCAAAGACGTGCGCTGAGTGTCATGACAACGCTCTGATGCAAACTCCTTTACGCAGAGCCACAGCCTAAAACCTAAACTTCTATTAAACTTTAATGCTATACTGTCGCTGCCTTGAAGAACTGGTATTTCCTTCAGAAAATGCAAATCCCCTACCCCCCTCTTTCAGTTCTAAGCGTGAGTGTGGCAGACCAACAAATGGAGTGGAGAGATTTCAGTAACAGTTACAGAAACAAATGTCTAAGGAACAAACAGTCCAATCCTCATTCTTTCTACTTCCTGTATGACAGTTTAGTTCCTTTCATGTCTTGTTTAGAGTGAGAATGCTAAGAGCATAACACCTGCAAGCATTACATCAGTACAACCTATTTTTTGACACTAGAGTAAGACAGAAGTGGCTGAAAATTTATTCTAATTATGTCTCTATGTTCCCTCTGTGACTTTCTCAGTCGCTTAAAATTGCTGGTTGCCGTGGAGCCTGCCGTCATTGTGATGTGGTGGATGACTGCAGGAAGAGGACACTGAATCAGTATTAGCGAGGATGACGAACCAAAAAATAACATCTGTGTAAAAAAATGCTCAGAGATCTGAGCTCCTCACGCGATCGCATTAGTATTCTGCTCGTTCAGTCACCGTCTGATCCTCAGACCTCTACGTAAATCTCCTCTTCTCTCATTCCTCCTCCTCATCTCGCTTTTCTGCGTGGAGCAGAGCAGTGCATCCGGTTTTATGGAGCTAGAAAAATGAAAAATTGATTTTTAGAACTTACAGTGTGAATTCATCTTCAACACTTGAAGCTGTAATTTTGTTATATTAAAAGCATTATATATATATATATATATATATATATACACACGCAAACACACAGCTAATTTCATTGTGAATTTAAATAGACTCAAATTAAATGGTTTTTGTCATTTTTAGACATGAAATGTCTAAAATATAAATATATATGTATATACAGTGTGTGTGTGTGTGTGTGTGTGTGTATATATATATAATTCTATTTAAATTCACAAAATTCAAAACTAAGAAAAAATTTATAAACAATAAAACACACACACACACAAAATGTATAAATGACAAATGTCTAAAATTCATATTTACAAAATTCCAATCTCTTTGTTATTTTCTAGCTCCATAATGTTTGGGCCAGGTGGTTTTGTTCACATCTGAATAATTAACAGGCTCTTTGGGATTCTGGGTGAGACATGAATCAAGAAACAGGCTTCATTATGATGAAAGTGCTTCCCTGCTTTCGTCTGGCTGCTGGGCCGACAGCTCTACCTGAGACTGAGTCCAAACAATGCCAAGTCCAGCGGGACTGCTGGTTCTGACAACACACAGACACACAATGACAGAGCAATAAACTGACCGTGTTTATTCTTGTTGAACCAGTATGCACAAACACAATCTCCCTATGCTCTCCTAGCAACACAATTATCCGTCTTCCCAGAATCCTCTGCTGAACTGCACCATTTCATTTTGTGTTTAAAAACCCATGCACTCAAAGGGGTTGCGTCATGTTGTGAACTTCAAAAGCAGGCCGACTTTGCATAATTCTTATACACATTATTCCACGTACTATGTTCTGGCATGAGGAGCTGTTTTTTTGCTTATCCGTCTCATAAAAAAGAACGATTAGACAATGTGTACGTCTTTGTGAAAGACACAGGGAGAGATAAAGGCCAGAGCGAGAGAAAAAGCGAGAGAGAGTGATCGTGAGTCCTATTGTAGCCCAGGAAAGCAGAACAGCACAGTGTGCTTCTGAGTGGATGCGGGTTGCTCTGATGAGTCACGAGAAGAGGGAGAGAGAAAGCACCACCCCCAGTCGACTCTCTTCCTGTTAGACGCACAGAAGGAAAATATCCTGGCCAGCCCACACAAACAGGAAAATCGGAAGTCGACTGATAATGACAGCGTGAGTGGAGCAGCATATATACCTGAATCAACAGACAATAACAAGAAGAGTCCTTTTATCCACAGATTGCTGCTAGAACGATCCTGTGTGCTTAATTGAATTGTTTGCTGCTGTGAATATCACATGTATTCAATAACACAGAATAACCGTAATATCCTCAATTAATGAAGCCCATGTAGGGACTATGGACGCCTGTTTTCACCTCAGAATAGCAAAGAAGAGAGAGAAAAAAATGAAATAAAGTCACATTGTGGGATATGAATTTATGAGACTGTTATGAGACATGAGTCACAACCACAAGATATGAAGTCACTAAAAGAATTAAGGCCTCTTCACACCAAGAACGATAACTATATTGGCATCCACACTCATGGATGATAACGTTTTATTATAAGTAGTTCCCTAGCAAAAAAGTAATATACTTAAATTACATTTATTTCATACTAAGTATAGTTCAAATCTTATCAACTGACATATTGCTCGAAACTTACTGATATAAAAATGATAATTAAACTTTATTTGGAGTACTACTTGTGCACAATGCACATTTCTTAATATTAAGCATAAAATGTGTTTTAATGTCACTATTGATGAGGATTGTATAATCTTTAAATAATACCAGGCTTTAAATGCAAGATATTTAAAATGTACCTAAAGCATACTTGCCGTAGTTCCACTTTTGCACAATCAAATATACTTCAGTATATCTTTAGTTGGACTTCAGAACTACTTCCATACAATTAAAGTGCATTAAGTACAAAATTAGCTGTTTGTAGACTTTAAGTATGCCAGTTTAGTATACTAAAGGTACAATTGCAGGGTATTTGTATTAAGTACATACTTAGCATGAAATAAATGTATTTCAAATACATTTTAGCATATTTTTTTTCACTAGGGTTATGTCATCTGCTGTAGTCTGGTGGATTCTGATTGGCTGTCAGATTGGTTGTTTTTATGGTTCATCATTCTGAAAGTGAAAAAATCATTCTGAAAGTGATTACAGCTATCTCCTACCTCTGTGTCATTATTGTTATACAGTAGCAGTATAGCAATAATGTGTTGTCTGGACTTCCCTATTCTTATAGAATTAGAATTATTATTAAAATTGACATACACACACACACACAAAAGATTCAATCTGTAAATTTCAGAAAGAAACAAAGTAGCACACTGAACTAAACTTTAAATTATGAAGCAAAGAAACTAAAATATTTTCTTGTAAAATGCACTCCAATAATCTTTGTTTTGTTTGTTAACTTGGGCATTTTTTACAGTGTTTATCCTAAATGATAAACCTATATTTATCCTAAATGTAAATAGAAATTTTGAACCATAATCTTTCAAAATATCCTATGGGTTTTTAAAATAACAGTTGTTAGCAATATGTTAGCAACTTTTATTCAAAAAATAAAAACAAAGTAATTATAAAACGTGAAGTTTTAAGATTTGACAGCATGCTATTTTTGTCATAGATTCAAGTAGTCGTAACTACAGGCTATATTTCTTATTCTGTATTTCAAATTTCATATGAAATTCCTGAAGAAATCAGAAGTAGCAAAACACTAGGTTGGCCAACAAAAATGATTTCATCACAGATCTGTTTACATTAACTAGATTTTTACAGTAACCAGATATGAGTAGAAATATGAATGAATGCCCATGCCAGTCACAGCCAATGATATGATGCTAATTGGTTGCTAAGTGTTCTGTGCTGTTTTAAGCCCATTTCTATACAGTTGCTATAGGGACTTCTGGGTCATTGCTAAGGTTGAGATTGCTAAGGTTGCTATGTAGTTGCCTACCCATCTTCAAATCTCTACGATATTCTGTTATATACACAAGAAGACTATTCTCCATCAGTGTAAGGTTCTGCTGCCCATTTTATCATCCAAAAATTGCAAATCTACGATTTGAGATATAATTCATATACGCAGTACAAAAGGACAAGTTTCTAATTTTAATACTTAGGGTTAGAGGTTTTTTCAAATCGCTAACCCTATGTATGAGCAATAGTGATGCTTGCCTTGGCAATCATCACTAATACAGTACAAAGCGAGGAACATCGTATATAATGTGTGACCAAGCTTTATAAATAATAATGAAAAAATGTTTATGTGGGGGAGGGGGATTGACTAATGTTAGTGTTTACCTTATCTGTGAATACTAGACAGCTTGAAGACAGGAGCGTTGATTGCTGTTTGTGTGTGTGAGTGAGCGTGTGCTCGTCTGAAGTGCTCTCACTCACTCTCTCTCTCTGCGTCATTTCTGACACCTGTTTCCTGCCCCTGCCACACTTCTGTATGACCCTTATCCACCCACTGCAAACCATAACAATCCCCGGCTCTCCTGCCGCCCTGCACTGCTGTGCTTCACGCTGAGGCTCACTGACTCACGGTCTGCCGTGGGAGACACATCGGCTTTCTGCTGCATACTGCGCTTCTGAGCTCATGGAAACGAGGACAGAAACATGTAGTTTAGAAGAATGAAAAGGAGCTGTGATTATGGAGAAATTTACATAGTCAATCACGGCTTAATTAGAATCACACATAAAAGGAAATGTGTTCCTGAGAGGATGACTGCTGGCAGCTACTCTTTTCACACATGACTGGCACATTGCTACACTGACATCAATGTACTCATTTATTTTTTTGTCATTTCATTCAAACCCAGTTATAAAATTTTAAAAACATGTCCAGATAAAAAAAAAATACAACATTCATTGTCTCCTCTAAAACCATACCTAGACTTTGCTATTTTCACAAGAAGATATGAATACCCTGCAAATTAATTAATGCTAAGTTGGCAGTGGTTGCCACTGTGTTGCATGTGGTTGCTAAGGTATTCAGTGGTTACTAGGGCACTGTGACACAATAGTAAAGGTTTTCTGAGTGGTTTTCTGAGTGGCCATTCAAGGGTAGTTTTTGTTGCATTCCATGTGGTTGCCAATGTTGGGGAAAGTTACTTTTAAAAGGAATGCATTAAAATATTGTGTTACTGTATAAAGTAACTAATTGTGTTAGTTACTTTTCATTAAAAGTAATGCATTACGTTACTTCTGCATTACGTTTTGGACCTTTTTACACTTGGTCACTTCATGCATTTTTGCGATATCCGATCGTGAAAAGACCAGGTGAAAATTGTCTCCAAAATGCTTTCGAGGCAGATTTAAATCCAGTTGCTCAAACCACTTCAGGAGGTGGTCTGGTCTGCATTCCAGATGGAACTGGACAAGTGAATGCATCTGATTATTGAAACCACATATATAAATTTTATTCCTCCCAAAATGTTAAAATAATAAATGTGTGAGATGTGTTATAGTTAGATATGGCACCGCTAGTGCAACACGCATTGCTGCTTGCTGTGTTTTTTTTAATAACAAAAAAAAAACAAGTTATATTTAAAAGTTAAAAGGTTAAAAATAGGTTAGGTTAAATAGGTTAAAAGTTATATTTTTGGCAACTAAAGGCCCTTTCACAGCAAAAATGAAATGAATAAGCCTCAGGCTGAAGGAAGAGCACCTGCCTCTGCACCTCACTCCCAATTTCTCAGTGAATAAATGGGAAAACAAACTAACCTGCATTGCTTATTTGAAAAAGGTTGATGTACTCTGTATTTCATTGTAAATTAAAAAAAGTAATGTGTTACTTTACTAGTTACTTTGAAAAAGTTATCTGATTACGTAACTTGCGTTACTTGTAATGCATTACCCCAACACTGGTGGATGCTAATGTAACAGAGGCCAGCTGGTAAGAGCTGTGCAGGTAAACCTCACTTCCCTGATCTCAAAACGCATACTATCGACTGAGTGATTCAGAGTGGTTTGTAACACATTGCTATGTGGTTGCAAAGGTTTCCAAACTGCTTTTTACATGTTGAAGTGAATAGTGCGCCACTCAGTTGATAGTGCGCCTTTTGAGATCAGGGAAGTGAGGTTTATCTGCGCAGCTCTTACAAGCTGGCCAGAGTGGTTCCTAGCACATTTCTACTGTATGTGGTTGTAAAGGTTTTGAGGGTTTTTTTAACATGTTGCTGTGTAGCACCGTTGAAGTGCCATTTTTGAAGGGTGTGCATGTGCATAATTGCTTAAAGGAAGCCTGGAATAGGACATAAAGCGAAACTGTGAATAAAATATCAAATAAAGCAAAAGGACAAGGAACAAAAAACAGTAGTCATCATGTCCCGTGTTCGTTACAGTTCGTTATCACTTAATTAGTAGAAGTTATTTCTTCAACAACCACGCATGACGTCATTAATGATCATCCTATATTGTTGAACCAATGTGGTTCAAATGATGGAGGTGCGACCATGTTCGGGAAACATTTGTGACTAGCTGGGTAGTTTCTGAAACAATGCATCATACTATGGTGGTTAAGCAGTGAGTTATGTTGTATGGGAAATGCACCCCTGGGTGGTTTTTAGAGCATTGTTATGTGGTTGCTAAGCCACATAATTTGACAAATGCAAAGCAGTTTCCAAAGTTTTACAGAAATATCAACAACCGTAACTATTTTGTTGAAAACTATGGTTGCAAAGGTAATGGCATATACAATATAATTTCATATACAAACACAATTGAAGGGTATTGTGGCTATGAATGCCATTTAGTGAGAGGAAGTGTAGCTCTTCACTGTTACAAGTTAACATCCTTTGGCTTCCTAAACTAGATTCAGAATTCGCTTTGTTTAGTTTTGTTAGCCAAGCCAAACGAACCATATATGCTAAAAGTGTAGCCACTTCTTGAACCCTCCAAACGCAGAGAAGATAAACGTTTCATAAACGTGCTTACACAAGTGTCTCACTATTTACATAAAGTTTATGAAGTATATAAAGCTGCTGAACCCGCTCCCAGTGCTGTATGTTTGTTTTTTCACAGTTTCCAAGCACCTGAGCTGGCATCCCATAGTGCCAGCCAAAGAGTATTTCATAAGCACGTCTGTTAGAACATCAGTTTATTGAAAGATAAAGCCTCTGGCCACAGTCTCTGAGCTCGCAAACCAGATGTGACACACTGACACGGCACAATGGCTCCCGGTGATTTTTCAGCGTTTCAGCTGCTGTTTGGGTTGTATGTCATTTGAGGGGGGGCTTGAATATGTCTGTTCTTGACACATCCTTCTCAGACCTTAATGAGGAAGATCCAGGATTCTGTCTGCCTCCGTTAAAGCTCAAGCAGACATGATCAATTTCTGCCCACAGACAGAGCTCTGCATGAATCACTCACGCACACACACACCCACCCCCTTGCGTCAAGGTAAAAGCGATGTGCTATAAGCAATGATGCATAATAAGCATTTCGTTTTTCAAAGTCCAGTTTTCTATTAATATTGACCAGATTTGGGGTCATTCATGGGCAACAAAAGGTCACAGCTTCAAAAGCTTCACAAACCTGCCAGGGGCACGGTGTTGTCCACAAATCACTGAGTGGGCTGAGCATCATCTGTGCTCAATCACAGAGCATCAGCCCTGCAGATCGCCAGCAGGAGATCCTTCTACTTCTACTTGTAAAATTCGAGCTGTCAGTGTGCCCTCAACCTACCTTTCAGTAATGAGAAACTTCCCCCTCAGGACAAAATGTGAAACCAGATAAGAAACAAAAGAAAAATGTCAGTAAAATTGGGAAATTTGAATAACATTTGCTTCATGCATGTTGATAACAAATGCATACAAAATTACTGTGAAACTAAATGTACTAACTAATGGCAACTTCCTTGCCACACACACACACACACACACACACACTATTGTTCTTTCATCCGATTGACAAACATGGGATATCCACTAGGATGCATGTCCAGGATTTCACAGAATAAATACACACCAATATTGTTAGTTCTGCCACTGTTGACAGAAACTTTCCAACTAGTATGTTTGTCTTGGGTGTATCCAGGCCTAAGAAGAGAGCAGCTGTGCACACATTCTTCACATTAGGCATGTTTTCAGTTATTTCAGTGAGAATTTTATCTAAGCTGGCATGTGTCGTTGGGAATTTTCTTCAGTAAGCTAACACGTAGTTTCACAACAAAAGCAAATTTGTTGCTCAGGACTAAGATCAGTCCTGTGTAACCATTCCTAACTCTTAAAAGAACAACCCATTTCAGAAGCAAAAACACTATGAAAGTGTTTCAGATTAAACTATGCATCATTGTGCAAACAAATTGTATTTCTTTGTTATCAGCACAAATGCTCATATCCAGCATGATGCCGTCCCATTTATGTGATAGTCATTTTGTGGCAGCTCTTCTCCTGTAAGCAACCACTGAACATGGCAATCCTCTGAGATGCATTCAGACCACTTGTGGCCTAAGGGGGACCTCTTTTCCCCAAAGCCCTGACAAAAACAGACACACATTAAACTCTGTTCACTGATAACATTTGAAATGGTATTTCTCGGAACTCATATGGTTCAGTAAGTCAACATGCCTCAGGGATTTGTAAATCTCAGGTATTTTTAAGGCTGAGAAAACTAGAATAGAAGAAAAATAATTGGAAGATTGTTTAGTGCCAGTTTCTCTAACAAAAAACATACCATGTGTTTTCAGACATGGTGTCATGGTAATACTGTGTTTTTTGTACATGTAGCATGGTACCATCATGGTATTCATTAAAGTATTTAATATGGTATTCACTTAGTACCTTGGTATGCATTAATGTACCATAGTGTCACCATCATTATTCTTTTTTCCCAACACAATACATTTGCAATAAAAAATAAATTAATTAATAAAAAAAAAACAGCACAACAGTTAATAAGAAATGTTTATTGAACACCAAACTGCCATACCAGAATGATTTCTGAAGGATCATGAGACACTGAACACTTGAATAATGGCTGCAGAAAAATCAGCTTTGCAATCACAGGACATTTTTCAAATGCATTAAAACTACCAGTTATTTTAAATTGTAATAATATTTCACAATATTAATGCTTTTATAGTATTATCAAATAAATTTATCCTTGGTGAGCAGAGACGTCTTTCAAAAATGTTTTAAAAAGTCTTACCGACTCCAAACTTGCTAATCATTCAGTGACATTGTATATGGACCACCACCATCTGATACCATTATTATACCACAGTATTTTTTTTTTTTTTTTTGCAAGTCTCAGCTTTGTTTTAACAATGAGACCTTATTCATCAGTTTATAGGCTATAGTGAGACATGACATCATGTTTTACAATTTCAAAAACTGTTCAGACATGCCTTAGGTTGAACATCTCTGACAATGTGTTGAAAAAGGAATGATAAAAAAACTGGTGCTCCATTTTATAAATAAATTACTTTGTTTTGTTCAAGATATGATTTCTGACGTCAGCAACTAGATTGGGCTTGTAAGGCAAATGGGAAGCTACTGTGCGTGCGTATGTGGGAAGCTTTGGCATTTTCAGAAACAAGAAAGTTATTCATAGTAAGACAATGTTGCCAATTGGGTTGGTTCCACATGGAATACATGTGATTTTGGGCCCAAAGGAATTCTTCTCCGAAGACAGAAGACAAGGAACCAATGTGAAACATCCCTTTTTGAGTTTCACAGCACTGCTGGTACAAACCTCTTTCCCTGGTATCTGAGAGCATTTTCTTTTGATCGAAATGTCAAGTAGGCTGTGGATTTGATTACCCGAGTGATTGCAATGCCTTGTCCAAATTCATACGAAAATGTATCATCTTCCTACATCAGATTGCTCCAATGTACCCTCCATACACTGTTAACTCTTTCTTTAACTTCCAACCACATTGTATTTCTCCCTAAGCAAACTCACAGTGTGGCAGAGAGTGGGCTTATGAAAATAATTTTCGGTTGAAGTTCAAATGCCTGATCTTTTCTGATTATTGATTTATTCCCCCTTCTGCTTTCCTTTCAAGATGTATTCCACCCTTACAGGGTCAAATGTGAAATCCGAGGGATGGATCAGTTTGGGAAATGATAGAGCGCTTGAACTAAACAACATTTCATCAGATTCTCAAGTCTGCGATGAATCTGTGAAGCCCACACATCAGCGCAACACGTGCGTAACCAGCACAGCTTTGTAACATTACTTCAGAAGGTGCGTCGCACACGTGCATATACGCATAAACACGCCAGAACAAACACTGGAGCACATATGCATACACACGCACACATCAACACATGCATACACATCCATGGAGACATTTGCTTGGCTGCAGAGTTGGCAGATAATTTTCTAAAGGAGTATTTGAGTCATCCTTGCTGAAGATTTGGCTTGTTAAAAGTCTGCCAGATTTTTTTTTTTTTTTTCAAAGGTCAGGGAGTAACACAATGTCTTTTTTAAACAACCAAGTAATTCTTTCCTAAAGGACTTTATAAAAGATTTATAGAATTGAGATCAGTGTGATGTCAGTGTGTTAATATTGAGAAATGCAGTGAACAATAATTCCACTATTCTTGTACTGTATTTAATTTTGAACAAACACCCACTGGGAGTATGGTGAGGACAAACACTTAGATTTAGCCTATTTTTAAAAATTTATGTTTAGTTTTAAATTTAAATTTAGCTTTAATAGCTAATTCATTCTCTTTCAAGATAACCTGTCAAATGGTTTTACAAAAATTCAAGGAACACTGGCATCAAAACACAGTGAGCTTTTGGGTTGTCTTTCAGACAACTGCTTGATTGTGGGGTTTTTGATCCCAAGATAAAAGGTGCTAAATATATCCCGCTTACATAATACGATGTGCCAGTAATATTCGTAGTTCTCTGTTTGAGGTGTGTCTAGGTAATATCCTTATGTTTCCTGGGAGTTTGCCTCAAAAGCTTCCTTTAATTGTAAGATGGAAGAAGTTTATTTGAGATGTAATGCTACACGTATGTGTCATTCATTTGACTTGTTCCCAAATAATAGTGTAATGTTTCCTCCTCCTATTATCCATCTGATGACTATCTAGATTCTAGAAAGTTGACATCATAGTTGTTTATCATATGCTTAAGTAACTTTGCATAGGCTTTTTGATGACGGGCCTTGCCCTCTTTGTCACTCTGTAAACTGATTGTGTAACTTAAAACTATTAAACAAGCTATCTTAAATAGCCTACTGCTGCAAATTGAACATTATAAATTCATAGTAAATTAAAACAATGACATGTAGTCTTCAAGTACTTTTCAAATAGCTACATAAACATTCAGAATCCAAGTAAATAGCCAGTAATTAACTGATTTCACTTCCTTTAAGTGTGTGTACAGTATCTCACAGAAGTGAGTACACCCCTCACATTTTTGTAAATATTTTATTATATCTTTTCATGTGACAACACTGAAGAAATGACACTTTGCTACAATGTAAAGTAGTGAGTGTACAGCTTGTATAACAGTGTAAATTTGCTGCCCTCTCAAAATAACTCAACACACAGCCATTAATGTCTAAACCGCTGGCCACAAAAGTGAGTACACCCCTAAGTGAGAACGTCCAAATTGGGCCCAATTAGCCATTTTCTCTCCCCTGTATCATGTGACTCGTTAGTGTTACAAGGTCTCAGGTGTGAATGGGGAGCAGGTGTGTTAAATTTGGTGTTATCGCTCTCACTCTCTCATACTGG
>JAFVLL020009175.1:0-26666 GCA_021397915.2 Tor tambroides
GCACTCGCACAAGTGCGACCACGTCAAATTTTTACTCGCACACTCTCAAAAAATGGTCGCAAATGCGACCGTTTTGGTCGCAGTCTAGAGCCCTGAATAAAGGATAAACTCTTAGCGCTTTGCCCAGTTGTCGCACCAGAACTGTTCACAGAACCAAAATTTAAGAATTTCGCACAGTTCTGGTATTGTTCTAGATAAGCACTGGTTCTCTGTTCCTAGCCTCAGGTTTTTTGAGTAGCACAATATTATCGTAGCACCATAGTGCTGCATGTTGTGTGTAACACTAGTGTATGTGCAGTATGCATGGTTGCCTTTGGATGAAAATAAATACAAAAGAGGGCTGAGGATAAATTTTAATGGGGAGTTCGGAAGCTGCTTTTAAAGATTTGATGTCATTGGTGACTCATGGCCAAACCCTTTGTGCTATGTCACAATACCTGTATTTCTGGAACGCTGCCGGACAGAACGTGTGCTCAGAGGTTTTGTCTGGCTGCTTTGTGTGTCTGTGCATCAAGGGTCAGTGTTTGTTTCCAACAAATGATGACTAGTCTGCATCATGGTTAAGTTAAAAAAAAAAAAAAAAAAAAAAAAAGGGGGGCCTTGTGTATAAAATGTGCAGATTTCACACTATAAGTATGCATATAAAGTAGATTTTGCATACAGAGTTTTCAGATTTATAAAACCGTATGTGCGTTGGAACCTGTGTAATATTCCCTTTATAAATTTAAGTTAAAAATTGTGCTTACATGCACATGCCCCCCCCCCATCCGGTTTCCTTCCTAAAATAACCATATATGGTCCTTACAATGCCTAGTTTCACTATGTGCATAAAATTTCCATATGCATAGTCCCAACCATGAGATACTACCACTTTAACAGAACAAAACACTAGGAGAATATGAGTTAATGAGCCCCTAGTGTGTGTCATTATACTGTCTATGTTGCTAAGCCATTTTCAGTATTATAAAACTTGCATTTAAAAAAAAAACAAAAAAACAGATCCCATTATATGCAAGTAAAATTGCGTACACATTTAAATGCACATTTTATAATAAGATTTTTAACATTTTTACTGGCTCTGGGTGTTGTTTTTGACCTATGTAAAAAATAAATTTGTTTAAACACCAGCATTTTACATGCCAGTTAATTTTTACATATCCAATTTCAATACCACAGCAAAAACTATTAACTTAAGTAATATGAAGTTTAAAAATTGTTTAAGACAAGTAAGCAATCAGTAATAAAATAAGAACAAATAAACAAATTACATGCAGTAGCTCAAATAAATATAACAGAATAATGATACAAATTAAATATACATTTAGCAGGCGCTTTTATCCAAAGCGACTTACAAATGAGGACAATAGAAGCAATCAAAACCAACAAAAGAGCAATGATATACAAGTGCTATAACAAGTCTCAGTTAGCCTAATGCAGTACACGTAGCAAGGTTTTTTTAGTTTTTTTTTTTTGTTATTTTTAAGAAAACAAATAGGTAGAATAGGAAAAAATAACTAGCAGGTAGAGAATAAATATGCAATTGATAGAGGGTCAAGGGTGTGTTTTTTTTTATTTTTTTTTTTATATATATATATATGTATGTGTGTGTATATATAATGTATATGTATATGTGGTGTCAAAATTAGCGCGTTAACGCAGGCGATTAATTTTTTTCAGTTTAATGCTTTAAAAAATTAACGCAGGGGCGGGGCTAGGGTTGGCCACCTCTCTCACAACTGCTGTTTCTGTCACTTTTTCTCTTGACAAGAAGTACATTTACTCAGTCGCAGACCGTCTTTATGACCACATCAAACCGGAGACGTTTCAGACGCGTGCTCCAGCTTCACTTCAGCGGCAGGCGCGAGTCAAACAAACGCGGAAACGGTACTGTGCTCATAGCCTGTATCATCTCATATCAAAGCGCAAAATAAACTACTTGCATGCAGTGTCGTGGTCAGTTAAGGCATGAAGTTACCAAAAAGGCGATTAAAGCTGCCTTAAAACTGTGCATGCATGGAATATATTTTATGAGTCACATTTAAAAACATGTTTCTGAAATGGTTTTCAAAACTGTCCTGGAGCAGCCCATCACTGTCTCCCTCATCTAACACACCTGATTCAACTCGTCTGCTCATTAGTAGAGATTTTATGACCTGAAGTGTGTCAGAAATGGTAAAAAGAGTTGAGAAAATATGATGCATCTGCGTCATGTTCAGCAGCAACAGCTCTTAAAGAAATAACAGCCAAAATAACCTAATAACCAGCTGCTGTGATGTCTATTAATCAAAGGACAAAGAGGGAAAAAAAGAACTTTTATAGCTTTAAGAATTCATCTATATTTAATTTAGAATTTAGTGTTTGATAACTTCAACTTCAATTTCTGTATATTTCTGCTGAAGGGCACAGGTAAATATGACATTTATTATAAAGGTTTTTTGTGAAGACTGATTTAAGTTCACTTAAATTAGAATTTATTTTTTAAGTCTAATAAATGTTAAAATTGATAGCTCTCAATTACACTCTGTTGAATGGCTGTAGTCAATAGGTAAATACTGGGGGGGGCGATTTTATAGAGAAATCAGTAGTATTGGTGTCAGTGATACTGGCCTTCAATCATAAAAAAAGATGCCATTAAACAAATATTAAAAAATATATTGTCTTTGTTTGTACATTAATTTGGAGATTGAATGTGGAATTATTGCAATATAAAAGTATATTTAAAAACTTTAATGTTAGGTGGGATTAATTGCGATTAATTTCAGAAAAATGAATGAAAATATATATATATATATATATATATAAGACGACAGATAGATATAATAGAATTAGAATAGAGAGTGCTAGAGTTAGAAGGTAAACGGTGTTTAAAGTTTTCAAGTAGGTCTAACAGTAGTATTCAGGACAGAAATATTTCAGAAGTTGAATAAAATCACCAAATATAAAATAACACTGCATTGTTTATCGTATAAAATCCACATTCTTTATTAAAAATGAAACCGTATAAAAATTTGCTATCTCAATTATAGTGACTAAAATTATTACCGTTATAGTATTATTAAATAATGACGGAGCTGTTAAAAATGAACTGTTAACATTTAAGATGGCACCATGCGACCATGAGAGGTAAAACCAAACTAGTGCAGATTTAAATGAACACAACCTTAGTTGAGCAAAGCAAAGTGCACGTAAGAACAATAAGCCTTATTGGGATGGGCATTTTTATCCTTTAAAGGACTTGATGGGTCAGTAAAACAGGTAGAACGGGGGAGTATGTACACCATGATGATAATGAGAAGATTTTAATTAAAACACACTGTTGATGAAAATATAATGAGAAAAATAACACTGCTAGATTATTAATCATGCATCAGTGTTTTTGAGAAAGAAGCATCTGCAAGGACTATGATTGTTTCAGATGATCCAGTCTATGTCCTGTTTGTCAGGCATTGCTGTTTGAGCTGTGCAAGTGAATGTATGCACACTATTAACCTGTATCCTCTATTAGTTTAATCAGATGCATGCACAGCAGAAACATATTAACTATCTACATAAAATGATGCAAATGCACAAGTGAACTAAATTGTTCTAGTCAGAATGTGTAACTCTAGTTATGGATGCACTCTTTCCATAACAATGCGCTAAACCACAGGCAACTAAACACAAAGAATTCAAAACATTGTATTACAGTAGTGTTCTCATGAGAATGTTATGTGTTAGACAGCTTGGCGCACTGTACATCTTGCATATCAAGTTCTTCCAGACATTGCTTCATGTTTTTTTTTTTTAGCCATAATGAGTAACTCAATTAAAACACACTGTTTGCCAGTAATATGATGAAAAAATAACACTGCTGGATTATTAATAATGCATCTTTGTTTTTGAAAAAGGAACATTTAAATGGAATGTTATTGTTTCAGGTAATCCGATCATCGTCAATAATGTTGGGCATTGCCTGTAATTAAATTGCTTTTGTAGCTGGTTAATTAACTCAACCAGACAGCATCCTATATGAGATTAATGAATGAATGAATGAATTATGCATTTATATAGCGCTTTATTGTGTATTGCTCTACACCCAAAGCGCTTTACAATCATGTGGGGGGGTCTCTCCTCAACCACCACCAGTGTGCAGCATCCACTTGGATGATGCGACGGCAGGCACAGGACAACGGCGCCAGTGCGCTCACCACACACCAGCTACAGGTGGAGAGGAGAGAGAGTCATAGAGCCAATCAAGTGGATGGGGATTGTTAGGAGGCCATGATAGACAAGGGCCAGTGGAGGGAATTAATCAGATACATACACAATTAATCAGATACATACACAACAAAAACATAGTATTCTATTTTATTACATTCTATACATTCCTTTACAATAGTGTTCTCAATATAATGTGATGTATATGAAAGCACATTTTGTTTTTTAACTGTATTTTGCACTTGACTATTTACCATGAGCTTTTTAGATCAGTCAAACACAATTTTAATAACAATTAAAACATGAAACGATAATACTAACCATCTGGAATTTTACTGTGGAACCGCGATGAAAGATTTCTGCATTTAGTTATTCACCTTAGTGTTATTCCAAACTTATATGGCTTGCTTTTATCTGCAAAATACAAATGTTATCTGAAGGATGTAGCTACAGAAGTTTTGTACATATTATGAAAGTCAATTCGACCCAGTACATCAATGCCCTAAAAAGTACATAAAGCAGGGGGAAAATACTTATGACTCTAAACAAGTGTATTTTAAGTCTTCTGAATGCGCTTTTAAATCAAATATTGTCAAATATCAACAATATACATGCAAGATCCAATGAGGTTTGAGGTTAGTCAATGTTTCGGGCTTTGCTGTATTTGATGTAGTCTTATTTGGGTCACAATTGACTTTCATAATATGGACCAAAACAACAGATAGATTCTTCAGATATTTTCTTTTGTCTTTCACAGAAGAAAGAAAGCCATTATATGTTTACAAATATATGAGGGTGAAAGAGTTTTCTTCTGGGGTGAACCTTTAAATGTTCATCTTGAAATATTGTTTTAATATGTTTGTATTTATAATATTTAAGTAAGGTTTTGATAGGTTGATATTATTATTATTATTATTATTATTTTATTTTTTTTTTTTGAATAATAAAAAAATAATTTCTTAGGTATTGAAAAGAAAATACCGTATCTTGGCCAGTGGTCTGGTCTCATCCAATTAAAGGCCTTATGAAAAAAAACAAAAGCATAAATATATGTTATGCTATACATTGTGCATATGATAGCTTTCAAATATAAACATGCATTATAATAAAAAAACAACAAAAAAAAAACAGCTTTTGGTCAACAGTTTGAAAGCTGAAGGACAAGTTAATAAAAAAGAAAAAGAAAAGCACAAACTTTGTTAACTGGTAAGAGATTGATTGCCAGTGGTCTCGTTTTCACTCCTCTGACATGTCATAATCCCATTATAGTTACTTATCTCATAAAAACGCAGTTATTCATCAGATATCATGCTTGCCAGTGTTTCCTGTGTCAACAACAAAAGTCAGACAAAAAGATTTACAAAACTCACTTTTGAGTTGACTCAGTGAATCAGAGCTATTACACAGTTGGTCATAATTGATGTATTTCAGTGCTTTCCTACCTCTGAGTTCATATCCAAATGTTTTGTTTTTTGCTTTAGGGTAGTAAACTATGGATCATAATGGAATATCTGGGAGGAGGTTCGGCTCTGGACCTGGTAAGTCCTTTGACTTTATCTGTGAGCCTCCACAGCTACAGAATGTGAGTGATCATGTGCCCTACATCCTCAGCATGTTTTGTGTTTATGTGTGTGCGCAGCTGAGAGCCGGACCCTTTGACGAATACCAGATAGCCACCATGCTGAAAGAGATTTTGAAAGGTTTGGACTACCTGCACTCTGAGAAGAAAATCCACAGGGACATAAAAGGTGTGTACGCAGAGCATTTGTCTCCATGTGAGGAATATTTGTGTCTGCTTGGATGAGTGGGTGTGACGACTTTGTTTTTCCACTGCCGTTTGTTTTTCCACTTGTTTGAACTATGCAGGGTGAGGTAGATTCCGGCTGGTCGGTCTGCAAATAGCTGCACTGATTGGTGTTGTGTCTTCAGTAGTTTTGTGTTCTTAATGTTATTGTTTTTCTAAAAGGGGTGGAGCTCAACCTTAAACTTGTAGTTTTTTAATGAGGGAAAAATGTACTTATTTTCAGAAGTAAAATGTGAGATTTTTAAAGTGAGAATTTATTTCTTCTCACATTAAAACAGGGTTTCCCAAACTTTCACAACAGTCATATTCACGAAATTTCCGACAGAAATTTACAGCATTTCACCAATATTCTGCTAAAATAAATGATTTGACAGGATTTGACATCTTAAAACCTTGAGTTGAGGGTTTGAACATTTGAAAGTGAAGAATTTAAGACACATACACTGCCGTTCTAAAGTTTGGGATCAGTAGAATTTTATTTATTTATTTATTTTTTTGCTCATCAAGGCTGGATTTATTTGTACAGAAAACTACAGAAATATTGTGAAATATTATTACAATTTAAAATAATTATTTCCTGTTTTAATATACTTTAAAATATAATTTATTACTGTATCCAAACCTGAATTTTTAGCATCATTACTCCAGTCTTCAGTGTCACATGAACCTTCAAAAATCTTTCTTATATGCTGATTTATTATCAGTGTTGGAAACAGTTGTGCTGCTTAATACATTTTTGGAAACTGTGGTTCTTTTTTAGGGTTTTTAAAATGGAAATCTTTTGAAACAATCTACACTACTACACAAAGTATATTAAAATAGAAAACTCTTATTTTAGATTGCAATAATATTTCACAATATTACTATTTTTTTCTGTATTTTTGATCCAATAAATGCAGTCTTGATGAGCATAAGAGACTTCTTTAAAAAAACAGTAAATCCCAAACTATTGAAGGACAGTGTATAATTTATTGTACCTTGTAATGTTAGTAGGTTCTTAAAGTAAAGAGTGTAGAGTGAACAACCTTAAAAGTATGGCTGCAAGATAATAATAAATCGGCTGATCACAATTATTTTAATTATCACCACATAACCACAAATCAAGAGAACGTCAGTTCATGGTTTGCGTGGTTTGCTTGAATATTTATTTGCGGCAAACAGCACAAATGGCTGTGTGTAAGTAGACAGAGTGTCTGTTACGCTTTCATTTGAGCTGAATGTCTCAATAGAGATTGCCAAACTCCAGCTTACATGTTTGCCAGTGTTTTCAGCTCATCAGCGCATTCTCTGTGATGTAGAGAGAGATTGTGAAACGTTTTCGTTTGAAATGAAATGTCATATTGCACTTCAAATTGCAGTTGTGCATATATATATATATATATATATATATATATATATATATATATATATAACAAAATAATCACAATATAATTTTATGTGCAAGTTATGCAGCCCTGTGTATGTCATTTAATTTTAAAATAATAACAAAATTAAATGTTTACTAAAAAAAGATTAGATATGTGACTGACATCAGAGAACTATGGTTATGCGAATGTGTGAAAAAAGACTTGTACTTACAAACAGAATATTTAAAAGGCATGTGTTTATGTACTGTGGATGATTGCAATCAAAAGGAGCACAAAAACAATGTAACAGATGTTGAAATGATCCCTTTGACTGCATGACTCCTCACATGGTCTCTATGATTTTCCTGTTTCTATTATGAAAACATTTAATACGTTGTAAACTGGAAAAATTCATCAGTTTTTGTTTGAGTAATATTAAATCTGCCGTGTCTGTTATCTCCATTGTCTCTTATTTTTACGTGGCTACAGCTGCCAACGTGTTGCTGTCTGAGTCTGGTGAAGTGAAGCTGGCAGACTTCGGTGTGGCAGGACAGCTGACAGACACGCAGATCAAAAGGGAGACGTTTGTAGGTACACCGTTCTGGATGGCCCCAGAGGTCATCCAGCAGTCTGCCTATGACTCGAAGGTATGACCCTCTGAATTCATTTACACCCCGTCTTTAACCAGCACACCTTATCATCTCAAGCTCAACTCTTTGTTATAATGCAAAACTAAGAAACCGCAATGACATGCTGCAGTTATTGAAGGCTAAACTGTTACATGTAAACATAATTGTGACCCTGGACGACAAAAACCAGTCTTAAGTCGCTGGGGTATATTTGTAGCAATAGCCAAAAATACATAGTATGGGTCAAAATGGTCGATTTGTCTTTTATGCCAAAAATCATTAGGATATTAAGTAAAGATCATGTTCCATGAAGATATTTTGTAAATTTCCTACTGTAAATATATCAAAACTTAATTTTTGATTCTAATATGCATTGGTAAGAACTTCATTTGGACGACTTTAAAGGTGATTTTCTCAATATTTTAATTTTTTTGCACCCCCAGATTCCAGATTTTCAAATAGTTGCATCTCAGCCAAATATTGTCCTATTCTAACAAACCATACTCAGAAATATTGACCCTTATGACTGGTTTTGTGGTCCAGGGTAGCATGTGTGTATCTGTATATAAACATACATCAGTCACATTTAGTTTGGGAACCAGTTCTCACTATTAACTAACTAATAACTATGGCTTTTGCCTCAAACTCCTAATTTGCTGCTTATTAATAGAAAGGTGGTAGTTAAGTTTCGGTATGGGGTGGATTAAGGGATCTAGAATATGCTCATGCAGAATAAGACATTAATATGTGCTTTATAAGTAGTAATAAACAGCCAGTATGCTAGTAATATGCATGCTAATAAGCAACTAGTTAATAGTGAGAATTGGTCCTTAAACTAAAGTGGATTATTTTAGTGGATCATTTTATATGCAGTGTTTTTGCCATGTGCTCGCAGGATTACTGGACATATTTGTACTCAAACTGATTAATTTTTTACATGATCATCCATTAATTATTAACATGCTTAGCTAAATTTTCTCTTCCCTCTCCACAAATGCCACAGCAGCTGGCATTGCGTTAAAAAGAAAAGGAATATACGAACAAACTGCCATATTCACCTGAATTACAATCTCACATGAATCTGTGAAGTTGTGAATGCTTATATTTGCCAATAGTTTACCCTTTAGTGGTGTGATATCATGCTTTGTGGGATGAGCAAATGTTTATTAGAGTAGAGCTGCACAGCATGTGATTTTTGTGTGCTGCAGTTTAAAGATCAGCCCTGATTTTACACAGGATCAGCCAATCACAGGCTTTAGACGAATATCAGCCAATGAAGACTGGAGGCCGATTGATCAGTGCCCCCTTAGTATATTCATTTAAATCATAATTGTATTGGGTTCATGATGCGTTATCACCACAAGTCGTTTAGTGTTTATTATTTATATGCTTATACAGTAAGGAGTTTGTTATTAGGAGTTCATAATATTCGTTGTCACAAAACAATGAACACTGACACAGTCAAAACGCCATCAGAGAAAAAATAAAGAGAGAGTTCACTCAAAAATAAAAAAAAAAGGTCATTTCCTCAAGTCGTTCTAAACCTGTATGAATTTCTTTATTCTCTTGAACATGAAGATATTTTGAAGAATGTTGGTAACCAAACCATTTCTGGTCCCCATTGATTTCCATAGTATTTTTTCCATACTATGGAAGTCGGTGGCTACCGTCAACTGTTTGTTTGCTAACATTCTTCAGGAAAGAAACTGATACAGGTTTGGGACAGCTCAAGGGTGAGTAAAAGACTGGATTTTAATTTTTTGCTGAACTGTCCCTTTAAATGTTGCTGTTTCGGGCAATGTTTTTGTCCCTCAAAAAAGATAGCGGCTGAAACTGAAAATTGCGGAAAATTTTGGTTGCTGAACTTTCGGTGTATCACGAATCTAAGCAAATGTCTTGCTCTTTTTTTTGGTTTATTCTCAAAACAATTCTGTCATAACAAGCTCGATGTGTGTTCAGCTTTGTGAAGTTGTTTGTTTTGCTCTCAGGCTGATATTTGGTCTCTTGGGATCACTGCCATAGAGCTGGCCAAAGGCGAGCCCCCCAACTCAGACATGCACCCCATGAGAGTGCTCTTCCACATCCCGAAGAACACACCACCCACCCTCAACGGAGACTTCTCCAAGACTTTCAAAGAGTTTGTGGACTCCTGTCTCAACAAAGACCCTACATTTGTAAGCACAGTTCAAGCATTGCTTTCTCATGTAGGAATGTTGTACTTAGACTAGAGTTGTCACAAAAGTTTCAGTATATGGGGACAAAAATGTGAATGAGGTTACGCAGCATCACACAAGTTTTTTTTGTTGTTTTTTTCAAAATATTGTTAATATTGTGTATTTTTGCTCTGTCGTCAATGAAAATGGTTCCAAACGAAGCAGCAACTGAACATTATGCGTTTCTGAGCAACATGCAGTGGTTCATGGATCAGCATTTTTGAATGGGTCAATGAATCATTGTTGAAGACATTCACTTGTTTCATTCCTGAATGTATAATTTCATTAAAAAAAAAAAGTTATTTGTGCAATTGTAATTATGTACATACATCTAAATACTGCTTAGATGCAGCTTCTGTGTTAGTACTACAGTGCAAAAAATGGATTTAAAAAATGAAAAATTTGTCAAAACATGTATACTTTGAATAGGGAAAGACAGAATGCTTTTATTTAGGTAAAATGGCCATGATAATCAATTTAAGGTGGGAAATGTATATTATAATGTGCATTACGGTATAATATATGCCATTGCCACATGTCGTTCCACAAGTGACTTTCAGATGTAAGAGTATTTAGTACTGTGCCATTTTGATTTTACTAGTATTACTAGTTTTAAAGTATTTTGATTATACTACTGGTGCACTGCTATACTGTGCAGCACTAACTTGTACTGATGTTTGTAAAGTGATGAAGGTAGTAAAAATGTCATTATCTACTTTTCTCAGAGGCCAACAGCAAAGGAACTCCTGAAGCACAAATTCATCGTTAAATATGCCAAGAAGACATCCTACCTCACCGAGCTCATTGACCGGCTGAAACGCTGGAAAGCTGAGGGTCACAGCGATGGAGAATCAAGTTCCGACTCCGACTCGTAAGCATACAGCGAGCACACAAATGTATTTACAAACTCCCTAAATCAGGGGTTCTCAGCTCTGGCCCTTGAGGTCCACTGTCCTGCAGAGTTTAGCTCCAACCCTAATCAAACACACCTGCCTGTAGCTTTCTAGTAATCCTGAAGACCTTGATGAGCTCGTTCATGTATGTTTGAGTTGAGAACCCCTGCACTAAATACTCCCTAAAATATCAGTGAATTCCAGATTTTGAAACAACAATCCACAAGAGGGCGCAATGAATAAATCTAAGCCAAACAGAACCACCTTAATATTGTTTATTGCAAAAAACAAAACTGTCTGTTAACAATTTATTTTGTTTTCAATTAAAGTGCATAAAGTTATAAAATCACAAGATTCGGCCTAGGTTCTCAGGGTAGTTCCAGTCGTTTTGAACCTTTTTTGATTTTTGAGAGGTTGGAAATACAATTTACATTTCTTGACATAATTTGCCAGTTTTGTTCATTAAAATTTCAGCTACCTTTAGTTTTGACGAGAGTGAAAAATTACACCATATATTTAAACATTTTATATTTTAAACGTTTCACAAAATGCGAAAACTCCATTCTGTGTAGATACGAGATAGTGTTTAAATTATATAAGAAATATTGTTCTGCTTCTTCAGCTCAAGCACAAATTGTAATTTGACCGGCCTATTGAAAAAGAAAAAAGTTAAAATAAAATCATCACATGAGGGCTACATACTTGCACTGTGCAGCTTCAAGGGTTTTATACCAGAGAAAGGCCTTTTCATTTGTAGATCACGTTTTTTTGTTCAATAATATTTTTTGATTATTATTTTGAAATTTTGGGAGGATTTTATGATACTATGCAATATGTATAACATTTTTGAGCTATTTTTCTATAATTTTTTTTCCCGTATTTTTTCCAATTTCCCATTCATTTCCTATGTCAGTCATTTTTGACCATGAAGGTACCAAGTGTTACTTTTTTTCAACCCTTTAATGTATCCGAATCATGCCCATGATTTTTTTGTGTTTGTGTTCACAGTTAATACGAAAAATGTCACCAAGTGTCGTCTCATTCAAGTGAAAAATCAGACTTTTTTTTTTTTCTTTTTTTTTTTTCATCAAAAGTGACAGTCTTTTTCTTTCTTACATGCATTTTAAATTGATCAAACTACACATACACAGTGAGTTGATTCTTCATGTGTGCCTAACAGGGAGCCCAGCAGTAAGGACAATGACTCGTCTCCTGAGTGGTCCTTCACCACGGTCCGTAAGAAGAAGCCGGAAAAGAAGCAGTCCAATGGAATGGTCAGTTGTGGAGGATGATTTGGATATTCACTGTTGAAATTCTGTAACTGATTATGAGAACCTGTGTTTTTTTGATCTCTTCCCTTCAGGACGAAGAACTGCAGAAGAAGTCGGGCAGTTTAACCACCGTCATGGCTCCTGTTTTTTCAGAGGTAGGGGAGCTAGTCTTCTCTCATGCTCCTGTTTAGGGAATAGAGCTGAACAGAAACTAAAATGCCATCCAGATTCATCATGCGACCTGAAATCAGTCTAGTTAAGCAGCTGCGAAAACAAAAGTGGGATTGCTGACTGTATAACAGAACGTGAGTTGGTGTGGCCTTTGTGTTGTAGCTGAAATCGCAGCACAGAGAAGATGACACGACGAGAGTTCTGGAGCAGCTGGAGAAGAGCCTGCATGTGGCTGAAGACATCTGCCCTGGTGTCACAGACAGGATGATCAGCCACATCCTGGAGAGGGTGCAGAGGTCAGACACACTACATGCATGTTTCTGACAGAGGGCTTCAATTTAAGACTGTCTGAATGATGTTTACAACCTGGTATTATCCATTCAATTTTCTAGCAGTAAACTTAAAAGTAGCGGTTAACTGATATATCAACAAGACCATAATTACCGGACGATATTTGTTTTTTTGTTTTTTTTAATGTTCTGCTAGAGCCCCCTTCATGTTAAGTATGCATTATTGCACTGTTCTGCTTTTAATGCAAGTAGATGAATATTTTATTTACTAAGAACTTTTAAAGGAATACTCACTCAAAAATAAACAATTGCTGAAAATGTGCTCACCCTCAGGCCATCCAAGATGTAGATGAGTGTGTTTCTTCATCAGGTTTGGAGAAATTTAGCATTACATCAGTGTCTCAGCAGTGGATCCTCTGCAGCGAATGGGTGCCGTCAGAATGAGAGTCCAAACAGCTGATAAAAACATCACAATAATCCACACCACTCCAGTCCATCAGTTAACATCTTGAGAAGACAAAAGCTGTGTGTTTGTAAAAATCAAATCCATCATTAAGTCTTTTTAACTTTAAACCATTGCTTTGGGAATAAAATACATAAAATACAAGTCAATAATATTGCTTTCTCCAGTGAAAAAGTCATCTGGTCTGAATCAGGAGAGAAATATGCACAGATAAAGCATCGTTTACAAACCAAAACAGCTCTAAACAAATATGTGGTGGATTTTAATGTGAGAGGACAACAGGAGATGGACTTTTTCACTGGAGGAAGTGTTGTTATGGATTATGGACTCATATTTTGGACAGAAATGATGGTTTGAATTTTAAACGTCTTGATGGATTTGTTTTAGCTTTTGTCTTCTCAAGATGTTAACTGATGTACTGGAGTGGTGTGGATTACTTCTGATGTTTTTAATCAGCCGTTTGGACTCATTCTGACGGCACCCATTCACTGCAGAGGATCCACTGCGATCCTCTGCATTTCAGGTGTGCGCGCTCAAATCTGGCCAGCATGAGCAATGCTGATGATTTCAGCATCAGATATCTGTGTGGTTTATCAGTCTTCCATGATCAGATGTTTCTCCTCATCTTTCCTCTGTAGGTTCTCTATGAGTTAGTGCTGCATTGGGAAACGTCACCCTTCTGCTGTCAGCCCTGATGACTGCACCTTAACACACTCACACATGTACAGAGTCAGGAGGGACGCGGGGTCGCGCACACACTATCTTATCATAACCAAAAGGAAATCATCTTTTTTTTTTGTCCCAAAGAATGGAAATATACATATAAATATAGTGTGTGTTCAACGGTATTTATAAAATTTTGCCACATGCTTTTATATTAGTCTTCTGCTGGTGCCCAAGGATGCGTGTTACTGTTATTTTATCCCATATTTTACTTTAAAAGACTTTTAATTAGATCTGCTCTACAGAGCATTAGGTAAATCTTTTGGTTCGCATATATTTATATGTATTTGATATCCCAATCCATTATTTTAAACTATGATCAATAATATATACGTTTGGGAGATTAACAGTGTCTTTTGTTCGTCTTGGTTTGGGATTTCTTTATTTCTCTTGACACACTGTTAACTGTAGCATTACAGAACTGCTGTATGGGATTACATGCATATCATATCAGTCAAAGTGAATAGAAATACCTCATTTAAGCAATCAAAAAAGAAAGACAGCTCCTGGGTAATGAAGATCGATAAAATTGAAACCGCTAGAAAAATGAGAGGAATTTTGCCGTGCAAAAGCTACCTCCACTTCTGCCCCATTACAATAGGGAATTTCAGTTTTATTCTTTTCAATTTTGTCATTTGAGGTTTTTTTTTTTTTTTTTTTTTTTTTTAATTGGCAAGGTAATTCGTCTTAAATTTCTAGACCTTTTCATATACAGGACTGTAGCAAAATATTTTGCCCTTCGTTTCTCAGTAACGCCCTCTTTTTACAACGTCTTGTTTTTTGAGCTAATATTTTTATACAAGAGTAGAATTATACTGTATTTTTGAAGGAAATATGCACTTGCGCACACTTTGTACGGGGTGGGCCTGTTTTGTTTTAATTTCAGAGTTTTCTCGCTCCAAAGACATTCCGCTTACTTTGAGTAGATCTCAAGGCTGCCTGCTTCTGTAACCGACGGGGGAATTTCTACACGCAAACTGATGCATTTAAGCTTCCTGAAATGACAGCAAGTGATTCGAGTCCACGCTAAGCAGCCGTATAGAATTTAAGCTCAATGCAAATTTCTTTTATGTAATCTCCTGTGATGAGGGATTTTTTATTTCTTTTTGCCAAGCTTGTAAAGAAACACGAGGGTGCCATTGCTGGTGCGGTGGTCATATGTCATATTTGCTCCTGTTGGCTTGGAGAGACTGTGCCAACGTTGCATCCCATTGTGCCTAAAGCTCACTTTTTTATGTATATGATGTTATTGTCTTCTCAAACAGCTTTAAAACAAAGTTTCACACATGTTGCCAGACTGCTGGAAGATTTTAGAGCAATAAAGGTGTTTAGTGGATTTGTATATTTCTTTATAGAAATGTAGATGCAGAAGCTAGGTTTTGTACATTTCTTCACCAGAGCTTTTGTAAATTTAAGACGCCAGACAGAAATCTTTCTAGGTTGTATCATATAGATGCTGTTCTCTTCATTTTTGGACTTTTAACTGTTACAGATAAGTTTTTGTTTGGTGTGGCAAATAAAGATTTAAGTTATGACATTTCAGTGTGACTTTTTTTTTTTTTTTTTTAACAGCTTGATTAAAGTCCAGACTTATTGCACGCTTTAGGGGCTGTTCACACAGAACACATCAAGACACCGCGCTCAGAAATGTTTTTTTTTTTTTTTTTTAAAAAGCGCAGAGCAGAACGCAAGGGTCTCAAGACATGCTTTTGAGACATGATGGAATAACAGAAAATAGCCAAAAAACATATTTTTGAATATATCCACCTTATTTTTCCCATAAGAGCGAGCATGGCCATTTGTAAATTTTATGGGTCTTGCTTCCGGTCTCATCTGCATCCGACAAATTTTAGCTGTACAAAACAGCTCGTTTTGCTGAATATTATTGCAAATTGGTGTGTCTTCCCATATAATTTTAATGTATTATCTTAAGAACACAAGTTCTTAGTGCTAACAGTTTTACCATTTACTGCATGTTGTTATTCTTCTTATTTCCCTATAGCAGCTAATGAACCCAAAGGCTTACTTCCACGTTGAAGAATAAAGTGTATAGAAATGTTATATAATTCAGGGTATCCGGACACAGCATCTCCTCTGTGCGTGTTTACATAGAAAAACAATGGAAAAGTAGAGCGTTGGGAAGAAACACATTCTGTGTGAACAACAGCCCCTTATGGTTGTTGACATTATGAGAAAATAAATAAATCACACAATATGTCCTATAGAATACATGTAAGTTCTTTTGTAATAAAAATGTAATGCATGTAATATAGTAGTTCAGCTAAATCTTTATAGAAATACATGTATTTAAGAAAGGGACTGTACAAAATGTTTAGCTGGAAAGAAAGAATTTTAGAGAAACTGATGTGATTACAGTTATGACAAGCGTTTCTGAAGGTTGTGAAGTTTTTGCAGTTTAAATGTTCCACCACTGAGGACCATTTAATGCTGTATTTTCCACTCGTGCAAAGATTTGAACAGGAGTACAGGACAGACATCTCCTCCAAACCAACATTTAGTGTATTTTTCATGATTAAATCAGCACAAGGATAGATGTAACTTTTTATAAAGTAAATATAAGAATAACTTTGATATTGTTGGTAATGTTTCAAGATGAACACTTACTGGACTGAAGCAGCTTCACTTTACTTGGTTATCCAGACATCATTTTTTAGAAAAATCAGTGAGTCTCAAATACGATCATCAGGCTTTTGAGGAATTTTTATTTGTTCATCTCTCAATCCTCATTGTATTGCATTGCATTATGTTTTGATCATCAAACTAAGCATTAAATATCATCTTACTAAGACATATTATTGGAGAGTGATGACTGATATTTATATCATTTTATGTAAGTATCTGCTATACTATTATAAAGATCTCACTGACATTACAAGCAACCAGAATTTCATCATTTTTGGTCTATATAAATATCAGCATCTGCACCAAATTGCATATTTTTTGCTCAGTTTGGGTCTCTGAATAAAACTAGGGTGTTTTTTCCTCCCCATATTTTCACTATATTATAGCCTAATATATGAGCCATAAAAGCCTGAAATATTAAATATCATACTCAACAAAAATGCATATGCAAACTCCAAGTTTAAAAAATATTTTATCTAATGGTTCAATAAACCATTCCATTTTTTTTAAATAAATTTTTCTGACTATTATTTCATATGCGGTTAATAATAGTAGCTCAGGACTTGTGTTTGGCCTTGACAGCTGTTGCAGACGATGTGCCTTCATTACTAAACGAACGCTCCTCCTCTTCATCCAGCTGTAAGCTTCCGGAGGAAATGCGCATGCGGGCCAGAGGCGTGGAGCGCACCAGTCTGCTGATCCCAGGACAGTAGAAAGAACACACCACCTCCGGATCCGAGTCGCTGTGGCTCAGCTCTGACCTGCTGCCATCCGTCGGTTGCTCTGAATGCAGTGGCAGACGTGTGGGCCGCCTGAGGCCTTGCCTTCGAGACAGGTGAGGATAGTGACCCAGCGGGCGAAACTCTTCCGGCTGACACAACAGCTTGACATCAGACTGGCTGAAGGAGCGGCGAGGAAGCCCTGTTTGATAGCTGCAGTCGTCACTGAAGTGGCCTAACTCTTCTTGATCTCGTTCTCCAAAGCTTCCCGTTATGTAAAACCCAGGTGCGGCTCTGAGCACCGGAGGCCAACCTATCCCTGCGTAAGCTCCGGAGAAGCTTGAAGAGCGCATTGCATCGTCCAGAAAGCATGCTGTCTGCGTCTGATGGGCCGCGTGACTGCAGAACGGCAGCAGGACCGGAGCGCAGGAATGATCCAGAGCGAATGATGGGCACACAGGCAGCAGCGGATGCAGGTGCAGGCAGGTCTGAGGCTGGTTTGGGTAAAGCAGCACCAGCCTGCGTCTGTTCAGACGGCCCTGCTGTGGAGCACAGCATCTGCACCTGGCTCTCCGGTTGTTCCTGTGCTCCCGCTGTGGATTGGGCTCCGAGCCGAAGGGAAGACGCCTGAGAATCCTCCGGCTCGGAGGAGACCAGAACCTCCACAGCCGACTGACTGCGCATGCTGTGAGGAAAACCACACGACTGCTGCTCGTATGCCTGAAACACACACACAGTCCAGTCAATGAAAATAGCCTCTGTTCTGTCAACTATAACAATGAGACTTGCTGACAAAAATTAAAACTGACAAAAAAAAAATATTATCAGTGCACTGACTAGTAGGGTAGAGTGGGGGAAAACACCCCCTACTGTTTTTCCCAAAATAACCACAAGATAATGTTTAAGATACATTTTTATTGTAACTATGGACTACGTTGAGAAGAGTGATGTAGAAGTTTTCACCATGAAGCTCACACTGGTGATGTATCTGAGAGAAAACGGATTTCACAGTAAATGATCTCATTTTCAAGAAAGAAAGAAAAAAAGTGTTATAAAGCTTGTTTTGTATAACATCAGTTATATATGATATGAGAACAGTAAGGCCTGTAGATAGGGAGTACATGTTATTTAATAAAAATATAATTATATTTTCAGAATGACATAATTTTTTTCTCAAACATAGTCAGTGGGGTAAAACGCCCCCCAGGGGGCAATGGGATATTACTGATTGATCAGAGAGGAGACTGTCTTCTCATGTCACAGCTTCCAGCTTAAACATATACTGGCTATACCTGCTTGGAAACGTCCGTCAGTAAGTCAGGCGAGGATCTGCACTGTCGTGTATCATAGTAATCTCTACAGTACTTCCTGAAGAGAACAGAACAGATACAGATATTTTAGATACAGGCATCTGTCACAGAAATATGAGCTGTTTTGAACTGTGTCTAGACATTTCTCACCTCTGAAAAGGTAAGTTGTTCTTCTCAGATTCCTTCGCAAAGTCCAGAAGCTGCTTTTGAGTTCTTCCACTGTTGGTGGCAAATAATGGATGACTTTTAATTACATTTGCAGTCTAAAAGCCCTATATATATACTGATCAGTCTGACGAGGATCCATGGATAAAAGGAAACCCCCAGACAAGCAGCACTGATATTTCAAAGTAAATATCAAAGAACTGCTCATAGTTTGTCTGAGATGTAACATACTCGTATATTGTTGCATACTCTCCTACACCAATTTTGACATGAATTTTCATACTGCATTTCTGAATTTTGCCTTTGCAGTGCAGCACACCAGAACAATAAATGGCAATGTTCTGTAGTATATTGTTTTTGACGGTATCTACCTGTATCTAAAACAAGATCCTTTGCTGTAGAGGAGCGAATTTTGCTTGCCCTTCGGTTCTTCAGAAAGACGGATAAGGCATGGTATTCCACACACATCTTCCAGAAGGCCTTACAAACATCTCGACTGGCCATGGCAAACAGTGTCCTTACGGGACGCCTGAACAGACACAATGACGCAAAACCATTTTTTTTAGATTTGTTCCTCATGTCACATAAACAGGGCCATGGATATTTTTACATTTTCCATTACGAAATGCCATCTTTTGGAAGATGGGCAAAAATAATTACCGCTATCGTTGCATGAAGTTTTATCAAAAAGTGTTTTCTCTTGAAGCTGAGTTTACGGATATTGGCCCAGCTGAAAGTGTTTATTTTAGTATTTCCCTAAAATAAAACCACAAAAGATTGCAGTTTGTTGGATGTTAGCTGTATTAAAGCTGCTAATGCTTAACCTGGCTTTATTATAAATGATACAGTCCCTACCTGAAAAACCAGCACTCCAGAGTGAGTGATGGCCAGATTAATCCTCATGTCTTCTCCATCGCTGGCGGCGTGAGGCCGGATGCCATACATGTCCAGCTTACGGGCCACTTCAAGCAGCTGACTGTCCACTTCGGCTGGGGACTGACCTCTACAGCACAGAGCAAACACACCTGCAGGGTGTTTACCGAGTCTCTCTGCTGTTTTTAAGTCTGCATCTGTGACAAAGCGTGAGTTACTGTATCACAGAAAATCATTTCAACAATAAAAACAGACAAAAATCATGTGTACAGTAATGTACTTACAATGGAAGTCTATGAGAACTGGAATAAACATTAAAATACTGGTTTGAAAGTACAGGTAAAAAAAAAAAAAAAAAAGCACCGCAAACAACATAAGGTAAGTCTCTTTTTTTGTAATCTCTTTTATAAAAGTCAAAATTTGGAATAATTAAAAAAATTTTTAAATGTTTTTGAAACAAGTCTCTTCTGCTTATCATGGCTGCATATATTTGATGAGAAATACAGTAAAAACAGTAATACTGACAAATGTTATTACAATTTAAAATAATGTGAATTGGTCCCTGAACTAAAGTGTGGCCACCATTTTTGGTAAAAGCCATGAAGCCGTTCAAAAGTTTGGGGTATGATTTTAAATATATATTTGCATTAAATTGATCAAAAGTGACTATAAAACATTTATAATATTACAAAAAAAATTGTTTTAAATAAATGCTGTCCTTTTGACCTATTGATCAGAAGAATCCTATTATATGCATATTTTAAAATAAACAAAATATTATTTCTATAAAAATAATTCTGAATAGTTTTATATTTCTCCATTTTAATTCGATTATGGCAATGTTTCATGGGATTCTCAGATCTTTGTACACAATCTTGTGCCTTTCTCTTTTAGTCTGATCTTCAATTACTTGTTTACTTCAAATCAAAGTTTGTAATGTGATTCGCCTCTTAGCTGGTCCCTTTGGTTCATGACTTTAAAAGGAAAGATGTATGGAGAAAAATATATTTCTAGAACCAAGATAAAAAGATTCAACTTTTTATTTCAGCAAGTTGCCAATGCAACATTTCTCATTTTAATTTAGTGTACTAAAATATATATAAAAAAATTAAGATTAAAATAAAAACAGAAAATAACAAATAAAAATGGATTCAAAATATAAATAAAAATCATAATAATGTCTTGACAATACTTAAAAAAAGAACCAAACCATGAACATAACTTGCTAATATCTTTCTCATATTTATTACATAGTAACAAACACTCATAATCGTGACAAACTTTCTTTATTTCATAATATTGAGGGAAAAAAACACTTTATATAAAATGCATCATAAGAGGATTTTAATGCATTAATCATGCCCTGATGTAATTAATAGCTGTAACCACAGTAATAATCCATTATAATACTTATCTATTCACTGTTACACACAAAATATAATGCATTAAAACACATGACAAACAACCAATTTCAGATGTAGCAAAACTGCATTTTAACTTTGGTTACAATTATTAGTCGCACTTTAGTTTGGGGACCAATTCTCACTATTACCTAACTATTAACTATAACTTTTGCCTCAAAAAATTCCTAATTTGCTGCTTATTAATAGTTAGTAAGGTAGTTGTTAGGTTTAGGTATTGGGGTGGATTAAGGGATCTAACATGATCATGTTAAATATGTGCTTTATAAGTACTAATTAAAAACTAATATGCTAGTAATACGCATGTTAATAAGCAACTAGTAAATAGTGAGTCCTTAAAATAAAGTGGTACCCAATTATTTCTGAAAATATATTATGCATTACAACAAACATTTTGAATACATTTACAATACATAAAGGCCTCCAGTAAAATCTCTTTGCAATGTGTGCATGTTATGTGAAACACTATGACTATTAACTGAACATTACCTGTGTCTCTTATGGAAGCGCATGATCTTTTTGTGGAGGCACTCCTGGTTGGGAATGTACCTCCTGTTGTCCAAATGCTGCTTGTCCAGCTCTTCTACATAGTCGCCAATCTCTGCTGCAGAAACACGCAGACATTACTTCAGAATCACACACATCAAACTCAAGCGACGTGAGAAAGTCTACATACCCTGAAGAAGATAGGAAACCAGCAGAGCAGAGCTGTTATCATTACACGTCAGACTGCCGTTAGACAGATCCTGCTTGACCTGCAGCACAAACAGATACCTGTAGGAGTCGGAGTCCAGAGACGGTCATTATTGTGCTGTTGTATAGTTTGATGTAGTGTGTGATGGGCTGTGCTGCACCTGGTCAACTCTTTCTGCAGTTGTCCTGGGTCTGGAGGAAAAAACTTCACTATGAAGCGGAACATCAGGTCATTTCTTCCTGTTTTAAGAGGAGGAGAATATGTGACCCTGGACCACAAAACCAGTCTTAATTTTTTTTAAAATTGAGATTTATTGAGATAAGCTTTCCATTGATGTATGGTTTGTTAGGATCAGACAATATTTGGCTGAGATACAATTATTTGAAAATCTGGAATCTGAGGGTGCAAAAAAATCTAAATACTGAGAAAATTGCCTTTAAAGTTGTTCAAATGATGTCCTTAGCAATGCATATTAAATGAAGTTTTGATATATTTACGGTAGGAAATTTACAAAATATCTTCATGGAACATGATCTTTACTTAATATCCTAAAGATTTTTGGCATAAAAGAAAATTGATAATTTTGACCCATACAGTGTATTTTTGGCTATTGCTACAAATATATCCCAGCGACTTAAGACTGGTTTTGTGTTCCAGGGTCACATATAGTTTTTGTTTCTTTAGGAGCATATTCCCAAGTACGCACCCTCAGGCCATCCAAGATGTAGATGAGTTTGTTTCTTCATCAGATTTGGAGAAATGTAGCATTGCATCACTTACTCACCAATGGATGCTCTGCAGTGAATGGGTGCCGTCAGAATGAGAGTCCAAACAGCTGATAAAAACATCACAATAATCCACACCACTCCAGTCCATCAGTTAACATCTTGTGAAGCTAAAATCTGTGTTTCTAAGAAACAAATCCATCATTAAGATGTTTTTAACTAAAATACAAGTCCATAATCCATAATAACGCTTCCTCAAGTGAAAAAGCCCATCCTGTTGTCATTTACACGGCTTGTAAACGGTGCTTGATCTGTGCAGATTTCTCTCCTGATTCAGCTGAGATGACTTTTTCACTGGAGAAAGCAATATTATGGATCAGGGGCGGACTGGCCATCGGGAGCACCGGGAGAATTCCCGGTGGCCTGGCAGCCAATTTGGCCTGCTGCCCTACATTTTTATTTGTTGTTTTTTTGTTGCATGCTGAATGTACTAAAGTGATTATTTCCAAATTCGCCATTCAATAATAAATGTCTGATAAATCATGAATCGGTTAGTCTTGACTGGCAACGCTCCGCGCGTCCGCCAAAAGGATGCGAGACTGGAGAATGGAGTGGAAGCGCCCAGGTGGAGCAGAGAGGAAAAACTGTCCTGTTCAGGACTTCAAGTGCAGGTCAGTTACATCTGTAAATAGACTACTGTAGTCGTGTCTTTGTTTACTTAGTTAAACTTTAAATTGCTAGGAAATGTTAGCAGTAGCAGTCAATTACTGCAAAATTAACTAAAGGACATAATTACTATTGTAAAGAGTAGGAATTTAGCAGACAAATATTCACATTGTTTTATAACAGGTTTAGAGGGAGCTAAGACAGACAACAACACAATCCCTTACGAAAATTAACCATGGCTTTACTAAAAACCAAAAACCATGGTTACTATAGTTAAACCATGGCAACCACAAATTAACAATGGTTTTGCTACACTATATAGTTTCACCATGATATTTGTAGTAAAACTCTGGTTATACAAATGGTAATTAAAAACATGGTTAGGCTGCTATACTTTTACCATAGGCCTAATAATACCATGGTTCATTTTCCTTAGGACAAAACATGACTCACGATAATGCAAAAACATGTTCAGTGTTAATATGTTTCTATAAAGATATATTCAAGATGTAGCTATTATTGTACTAATTCTGAAATTTAGGAAAGATAAAACAATAACACATGGTCCTAATGTAATACTTAAATTTTTCTAAAGTACATGTATACTATGTGCAAACAAATTACAATGAGATGGTTGTTTTGCCACAAGGTGGAGATGTGTTGATGAAAAAGTGACAGGTACAAGAAAATTAGTGAAAAATGTAAATATACACATGAGGGACAGAGAGATGTCAGGGGAAATGAAGGAAAAGGAAAATGGAAGTGATGATAACCTTTAATTATTTTGTGCGGCCCCAGCCTAGGGATTTAAACTTTCGTATGTGATGATGATGATGATGATGATGATGATGATGGCCATACAAAAATATTGTTGTCTGTGGTTTCAAAATTTGTTGTGGGTGTATGGGATGGCCTGGACGAGTGTGAGATTTCCCGGCCTGAAATTTTGTCCCAGTCCGCCTCTGTTATGGATAGAGGATATTTTAGCTGGAAGAGATAGTTTAAAGTTAGTTTATAGTTTAAAGATTTGTTTCAGCTTTTGTCTTGTCAAGATGTTAACTGATGGACTGGAGTGGTGTGGATTATTGTGAAGTTTTTATCAGCTGTTTGGACTCTCATTCTGACGGCACCCATTCACTGCAGAGCATCCATTGCTGAGACGCTGATGCTACATTTGTCCAAATCTGATGAAGAACAAACTCATCTACATCTTAAATGGCCTGAGGGTGAATAAAAATCATTCATAACAAGCACTGCAACATTTCATAAAATAACAAGAAATGTCTGTTTTGTAATTATCTATGCAAAGGTTTTTTGTGCATATATATATACAACTTATCCACACTACGAATAATTCAATTATTAGTGAATGAGTTTTGGATTTGCTTGGAAATAAAGCACCACATACGCCTAAATATGATGGCAAACCAGGCCTAAAATCATATACGAACAACCTATAGAGCATAATAACATATAATGAATAAATTAACATAAATATATAACTGGCAAAACATTATTGGAAACAACTTATGATTGACTTACCATTTTAATATTTACAGACTTACTTTTAATCTGTTTTGCAAGAGGCTTCAGCAGTTCCAACCAAACCTATGAAAAACATGAACACAAATGACTTCATCTATAATATCTTAGTGTCTCAATAAGAAATACATATTTAACAAACATAACTTACATAAGTGTCACAATGATGTCGAAATTCAAGACCAAAGTATTCCCTTTCCACAAGTTTTAGGTGTCCACATACTGCTCTGAAGAAATCCTTTCCCAGCACCCTTTGCTATAAAAAAAACAAACAAATGAATAAAAAACATAGCAGTCACTGTTAGACTCAATAATACAGATCTTATAACTCATCCGTGCTACCAGCCACCGTTAAATGAGAATTGAAGAAAATAAAAGCTCTCTTCTTTTATATTTATAATATAGGTTACGGGTTATGGAGTGGACACTCAAGCGTGCACAGAAAAACTGGGAAGCTGACATACGTTTTCTCTTGCAAACCCTTAAGCCAAACTGTCCTGGTATTCTAGACCACTCAACAGAAAGACACAACACACACACTTGCATGACTTATTGTCCAATGTCCCACTCAAAAGATGCAATAAATGCCCCTAAGCAAATATGGCATAAAATAAGAAGCGATAATGGAGTTATCCTGCATGCTTTTTGAAAATGTGAAGAAAATGACTTTAAAGCTGTCTTTAAGTCGTTCTCTAAGCAGAATTATCTCACCTCCATTTCAAAAACATGCTCGCTATCATCCAGAAAGACGACTCGAAGAGCAAACAAACTGTCTTTCTGAGGCTTTCGTGTGTTTTTTCCAGATTTGAAGAGCTCAGGTTGCTTTCTTCTGCAGCTCATACTCACGTCAGCCTTATGAATCGACACCCTGAAAATCAGCACACAATTTTACATTCTACAGAGAACAATCAGTAAAACACACAAGTTGGCTTTATTTTCAAGGCACATAAAGTAACAAACATTTCATAATGATTAGCTGCATATATAATACCTTATTAATAAATGGTAAAAAGGTATTACAAGCATATGTCATTAAACACAGGTGTTCTTAAAAGATACATTTTATCATAGATAATTAAAAGTAACATCTACAAATAAAATATCAGAACTTTGAACCTGATATTACAGTACTGTGAAATTTCATAAATCAGGGTTTTATTGTTCAGTGAAGCAACAGAAATGTTGTTTGGCAACTTTATATAGACAACATATATGTTACATTTAAAAATTGATGTGCATGTGTCTTTTTAGGTCAGATAGTTGCTATCACTGCTGCATGACTAAATGAAGCTTCGTCTTTAATATGCAAATAGTTTTTTAAAAAAGCAATATACTTACGTTTTTCTGATGCCATGATCTGATTTTGTGCCTGTGGTCCTCTCTCATATCAAATAAAGGATGCCAGCTACAGCAGCATCACGTCCTTCAGCCAATACAGAGTCCAGTCCAGCACAAATAAAAGCTTATAGCACAGAAATAGACCGCATCTTCTCTTCTCCTCCTTCATTTTCATCCATTGGCAGGTTTTTACCACTAGTTTTAAGTCATTATGTAAGAAGGCACGCTGTGCTTTTCTTTGATAGAAAATGTTTGAAAGTGGGGCCAATGTAATGACTTTTACTATGATTATTGTTTATTGTCTATTCTCTTTATTACTAATGTTATTTTTCATTTTTTAGGCTACCTTACCTTACCTGCACTATGTACTTTTTTGCAATGGAAGATTCCTTGTATTCCTTGGCAATAAAGTTCTTTCTGATTATAGTTCTGACACAGACCATAGAGATTAAAGAAGCGGGAAGAATAACAATTGACATTAAAGCTGCAAGCAGCGATGAAAGGGCCCTCGCACCCGGGCTCACCGCCATCACGTGGTTATAGGAAAAGAGGGAACAGCGGGCAATATGC